>JANHFK010006840.1:34544-53468 GCA_036250565.1 Sibynophis collaris
GGGGGTTGGCGCCCGATTCTCGACCTCAAGGCCTTGAACCGTCATGTGCTTTACAGACGGTTCAAGATGCACTCCCTCCAGTCCATCCTGGAGTGCATCAGGGAGGGCGATTTTCTAACATCTATCGACCTCACCGAGGCCTATCTCCATGTCCCAGTCCATCGGGATCACCGTCAGTTCCTCCGGTTTTGCTTCAGGGGCCAGCATCTCCAATATCGGGCCATGCCCTTCGGCCTCTCCTCGGCCCCTCGAGTGTTCACGAAGCTGATGGCTTCCCTCGTGGCTCATTTACGGACGGTGCCCTTGAGGATCCAGTTTTATTTGGACGATATTCTAATCCAATCCCGTTCAGCGGACCTAGCCCGCAAGGACCTCTCGGACACCGTACGGGCGTTGGAAGCCCACGGCTTCTCCATCAACGAGGTGAAGAGCCATTTCACCCCTACCACGAGGATAGTTCACCTGGGGGCTATCATAGACACTCTCCAGTCGCGGGTCTTTCTTTCTCAGGAGCGTTTGACCAGTCTGAGGCTCCTGGCTCGCCGGGTGCGTTCTCGGGGCTCTGCCCCTCTCAGGCTGCTCTCTCAGCTCCTGGGGAAGATGGTGTCGTGCATAGGCATTGTGCCCTGGGCCCGCCTCCACTGCAGGGAACTGCAGTGGTTCCTCCTTCCATATCAGAGGGCCAAGACGGCCACATCCCCCCGGGTGGTTCCCATTCCCCAGAACATCCGGGATGCCCTCGCATGGTGGTCGGCCAGATCTCTATCCAAGGGCCAGTTGTTTCGGGAACCGCATCGGCTTGTGGTTACCACCGACGCCAGTCTCCAGGGCTGGGGAGCCCACCTGGAGACCCAGATGGCGCAAGGCATATGGACTCCGTCCGAACGTCAACACAGCATCAACTGGTTGGAGCTGCGGGCCGTTCATCTGGCGCTTCGATCCTTCCGGCGGTCGGTGGTGGGCCGCGACGTCCTCATCATGACGGACAATGTGTCGACGAAAGCTCACATCAACCGCCTGGGGGGCACTCACTCGCGTTCCCTGATGGTGGAAGCCACCTCGTTGGGGAAGTGGGCCGAGACTCACCTGTTGTCCATCCGAGCGGCCCACATCTCCGGAGTAGAGAACACGCAGGCGGACTGGCTCAGTCGATCGGCCGTCGACCAGGCAGAGTGGCGACTTCATCCCGCCGTGTTCCGGGAGCTGTCTCAGCGGTTCGGGATCCCAACGATCGACCTGTTCGCCACTCGGGAGAACCGGCAAGTCGACAGATTTTTCGCTCGCTACCCGACAGCCGGGGCGGAAGGGAGCGACGCTTTACGGTGCCCCTGGCCGGAGGATCTCCTTTACGCCTTCCCTCCTCTTCCACTGCTGGCCAAGGTCGTCCGCAAGGTCTTGTCGGAACGGGCGGAACTTATTCTGGTCGCCCCGTACTGGCCGAGGAGGCCGTGGTTCGCGGATCTGGTCTCCCTCTCCGTACGACGCCCGTGGCGCATCCCAGCAGAGATCGTCTCCCTCAGTCAGGGGTCGCTTCAACATCCGGACCCCCAGTGGTTGCATCTGACCGTCTGGCGATTGAGCGGCAGATCCTGAGGCAACGTGACATCTCCCCGAGGGTCATCTCGACGCTGCAGGCCTCCCACAGGCCATCCACGGTGCGGATCTACAACTCCACTTGGAAGGCCTTTTGTGGGTGGTGCTCTCTTCGGTTGGTGACTCCGGCGTCGGCACCGGTGAGGGTGGTCCTTGAGTTCCTCCAGGACGGTCTGGACAGCGGCCTTTCGCCCAACACGCTCCGCAGGCAAGTAGCGGCTTTATCCACGGTTTTGGGGGGTGGCCGGGGTGCCTCCCTCTCCCACGACCCCCTGATCCGCCGGTTCCTCCGCGGGGCTACCAATGTAAGGCCTCCGGTTATCCACCGTTTTCCCACATGGGATCTCCCTCGGGTCCTTCTCGCCCTTACTCGCGGTCCCTTTGAGCCTTTGCGGGAGGTTAGCCTTCGACTACTCACCCTTAAGGTGGTTTTCCTGGTGGCCATCACTTCGGCCCGCCGGATATCCGAACTGGCGGCTTTGTCCACCCGGGCGGATCTTTGTGTGTTCCATCCCGACAGGGTGGTCCTTCGGCTCGACCCCTGTTTTGTGCCCAAGGTCAATTCCAGGTTTCACAGGGCCCTTGAGTTAATTCTTCCCACTTTCTGCCCTCGCCCTCACCATCACCTGGAGGCTCGCTGGCACACCTTAGACGTCCGCAGGGCTCTTAAGATTTATATCGCCAGAACGGCGTCTTTACGCCGCTCGGAGTCTCTGTTCGTGTCCTTCCTCCCGTCCTCGTTGGGACAGAAGGTCTCCCCTTCTACCCTGGGCAGGTGGCTTCGGGCCTGCATTGCTTCGGCATATTCCAGCCTTTCCTTGCCTCCCCCGTCCCGGGTATCGGCCCATTCCACCAGGAGTGCGGCTACCACGGCGGCCTGGTCCTCCCAGGCTTCGTTGGACGAAATTTGCAGGGCGGCTACCTGGGCTTCCCCTTCTCCTTTCATCCGTCATTATAAAATCGACGCCTACGCGTCGGCGGATGCCGCCTTTGGGAGGAGGGTTCTCCAGCAGGTGCTCTTGGCTCCCAGCGACCCGGCTCCGGCTACTCCCTCCCTATAGGACACCAGCTTTGGTATGTCCCATGCCTGGCTGCTGGTTCCCCCTTCAGGGAGAATGGGCGTTGGTTCCTACCTGAGACGCCCGTTCTCTGGAAGGAGGAACCAGCAGCCAGCCCCTCCCTGTGCTTATTTGGGGCCGGGCCGGTGGTCTGGTCTTGTCTGGGGGCGTGTGTGGTGTTCTTGTATTTTTCAGATTGGCACGTGAGTCTGCAGGTCCCTCGTCGAAAGAGGGGAGGCGGAGCCAAGAGGGGCCTTTTATACTTGGCAGACTCGGTCCTATCAGAAGGCAGAGGACTACCCATGCCTGGCTGCTGGTTCCTCCTTCCAGAGAACGGGCGTCTCAGGTAGGAACCAACACCCATTCTCTTGCTTATTGACTGAAAATATTTCTATCTTGCTTCTACACAGAAAATCTTCCAAAATGACATGGAAAAGCAGGCTAGCCTGTCTTACAGCAAAGATGCAGTGGAGTAAAGAAGATAGGAATGTAAGGAGAAAAATGCTCAGAAAGCTTCCTTAAAATGCATACTTCTATTTGCAATCAGTTCTGGGAGGATGATGGATTGACTGTCAGACTGGTGACCATTAGGGAGAATCCATATCAGGTGTCTCTTCCAAAAGGGATTAAAGAGTCTTGTTTCCTCTAAGTTAAGAGCTGAGGGAATGGTAATCACTAGTGGAACTTTGCTGACATCTACCCTTTTACTGTATTTAATAAAACCACTGCTATAACAGCAGGCCTTAGCCTCATACCCATGAAAATATGATTAAGCACAATGGTCATAATCCATAGCACAAATGCCATTAAAATAAATGGAATCTGTGCATGTGATCTTCTGGGCTGTCGTGTAACTCTGATTCATTTCAACAGCACTTACAAAGAAATTGCCTCATAATTATCAGAACTAATCATGAAAAATGAGTGTAAAACAAGTCAGAAGAAAATTTAAATATATTTTGGGCTTTATAAATTCAGCTGTGGCTAGATATCACTCTGAATAGATTGGAATGTAGTCCAATTAACATTTCAGATTTTCACCATGAAATTGTCAGATCTCCTTAATTTAAAGTTAATATTGATACATGGGGAAAGTGTTATTTGGTACCATTTCCCTCTCTAGTTTTAGCAAAAATTCTGAAAGAAAGATCAACCTTTTGGGTAATTCAACATAGATTTTGTCATCACTTCATACACAGGTAACATCAAATTTTTCATTACTCTTTTTCAAACTGACATGGTTTCTAAGAGTGCTATCAACTGCAAGAAAAAAAACACTTATCACTCAACCAGATATGAACTAAATACAGCCTTGACCATTCTTGAAACAACAATCAGTAAGCAAAAACTGAGGCAGTCAAGCTTGCTTGTTTTCTTAAAATGTAATTAAATGCTAATAGGTTAGGTTTTTAGAACATGATCTGATACAGTATCCTACTACTAAATTTCAACAATATATTAAGATGTTTAAAAACTCAGATTATTCTGGAAGCTTGTGAAAGCTTCAAAATCAAAAGCATTGAAGCAAAACATTGTTTTTTATTCAAGTAAGCATTTATGTAGGAGAGAAAGAAAATGAGAACATAGGTAAAATATTTGAGGACAAATTTGACTTTGGAGCTATATCATCTAAAATTATTTCTTGCCCAATCATTTAGAAGCAAAAATAATATTCAATGGTGCAACCTCTTTTTGCCTTTAAACAAGTAAGCCATAATTCAGCCACAATTCAAAATATAAAAAGCCACATCTGAGGAGAGCTTGTAATTTAAAATATATATTTACATACTTCTGTAAAAATTGACACTGCAATATCTCATTTACTATAACTAAGCAGGAAAAGTAATTTAAGCAAAAGTATTGGAAAATCTGTTCAGGTAGCCCTCGACTTTCAACCATTTGCTTAGTGACTGTTCAAAGTTACAACAGCACTGAAAAAGTGACTTAAGACTGTTTTTCACACTCACAACCATTGCTACCTTCCCAGTCACACGATCAAAATTCAGATGCTTGGCAACTGGCTCATAACAACGGTTGCAGTCTTCCCGGGTCATGTGATCACCTTTTGCAATCGTCTAACAAGCAAAGTTAATGTGAAAGTCAGACTCACTTTACAACTGTGTTAACAATTGCAGTAATTCACTTAGCACTTTAGCAAGAAAAGTTTTAAAATGAGGGGAATGGACAGACCTATATTAGTTTTCATCTATTACTGATCACAAAACACTGGGAAATTGCATATGTATTTTCAGCAATTCTATTTAAGGGGTTCCTGAGAAATAGAAGAAACTGGGGGTGACTGATTAACAAACTGCTGAAGGGCCTCTACAGTACTTCAGTATGAGCTCTGGTGCTATGGCTGTCAATGTGCAGGGCAGGCAAAAGAGCATAAATTGGGAGGAGATAAATGGGTAATGGGAGTTGCAGCGCTCTTGTGGTCATAAGTATGGTCAGGCTACCAAGCCGTAATTTCAGGCATGGATGATAAATCAATTCTTTCAGCTCAGCTATAATTTCAAACGGTTGCAAAACAAATGATCGAGGACCATCTGTAGATATTTTTGTACTGTTCATGAATTTCCTCACAATACTTGAACTGACCATTGTCAGAGATAAGAGCACTGGACCAAAATGAGGTTTGGCTTAATCTAGTACAACAGTTTTAACTTTCTCAGAATTACAAAGGAAAATATATACCTCATATTTTGAGTACACAATTAAATGAGCATTTTTGATATTGGTTTTTCCCCTTGTTATCTGCTAGTAAATGTCAACTGATAAACTTGAGCCTATTTGCCAATATGACTAAATGCAAGAAATATGAAGGTTGCATCATAAAAGACATGGCTAGCAGCAGAAACTGAAACTGTATATAGTAAGGAGAAACAGCCTTAAGCCAATATCCGAGCACTTTACAGCAGCATCTGGTTGGTCACTGCAGGTAACCCAACAGATTACGGTCTTTGACTTTTCCCACAAAAGACTTAACAATAGAAGGAAAATAATCACACTAAATTATTTTGGTATATAATTAGATGACTCTTAAGACTTCAAGAAAAGTAATCCAGCTGCAATATGCAGTATTTTTCACACAAAAAGTGGGTGGGAATGTCTGTGTGTCTTATAGAGCAAATATTGCCGTGGGAGGGAGGGGGGTTGGTACGGCAGTGGCAACTGTCGCCTGTCATTGTTGCTGCTCACTGCCGGTGGGGAACGCTGGAGCCTTTGCTGCCAAGCAGTTTATCGGCGGTTGGATTGGCCTCCCAGAATACTGCCGATCAGCTTTTCTAGGTGGCAGGGATCCCTGTTGCCATCGCCATTGAGGAGGTTGAACAATGTTTAACTGAAGCCATGGCAGCCCCAGTGGTATTTCGGGAGGCTGATCCAACTGCCAATCAGCTGCTTGGCAGCAAAGGCTCCAGTGGTCCCCACCGGCGGCGGCAGCTTAGGTCAATTGACCAGTGGTGGGCGTAACAGAGCGGAGCCCTGACAAGCCACATGCTGGGGTTGCGATAACATGCTGAAGCTGACCAGGCTGTTTGCTGCAAGGATGCTAGCCAGATGACTACTGGATCAATGCTGGGAGGCAGATTTCTTTTCTTGTTTTCTTCCTCTAAAGCTAATATGCATCTTATGGTCCAGTGCATCTTATAGTGCAGTGATGGCTAACCTTTTTCTTGTCGTGTGCCAAAAGTGTGAGTGAGCTATAGCACATACGCATGCCGGCATCCATAATGCAATGCAGCCCCCTGTGCATGTGCACATGACCACCACATTCCCCCCAACCCTGCACATGTGCACATGGTGCCCTCACGTTTTGGCCTCCCTGCAGCCTCCTGGGCCCAAAAACGGGTTGCGGGGGGGGGCGTGCCACACACCACCATGCTCCCCCACTCCTGCACATGTGACTCCACCCCCATGCATGCACACACGTCTCCCGCATGTGCCCCCCAAATCAGTTGGCCAGCAGGAGGCGCATGCACACATGCGTAGTGGAGCTGAGCTGGGCGATGGCTCGGGTGCCTGCAGAGAGGGCTCTGCATGCCAGCTGTGGCATGCATGCCATAGGTTCGCCATCACGGTTATAGTGCCTGCAAGTTACAGCTTGGCTGGCCCGTATCCAATCCAATGTTTACCAGCCATGCTCATGTATGACTCTGCAGAATGTTGGAAATCTCACTGAAGAACTGCAATTGGTTGAACTATCCCTCACCCAAGGAGGTTTCAAAAAAAGTATGCTGTTTTGCCAGGTTTTTAACATTTGTCAAGGATAATTTAACTACTATTAGGAAAAGAATAACTTAAAAGCTTCTGCCTCCTTAATGAACTGCCATTTTTCTCCTACACTATTTTCTCCTTGTTTTCTATATCGGCTTCTAAGTTGCCCCATTCAGACAGTTTTACTCTGTAAAACTTTTAGCAACTAAACATTTACTGACAGAATGAAGGCATATTGGAAGTCATATTTTCCTTTTGTACATATTTATTCTTCTTTATTACAGTGGACATAAGTTTATTAATATGGCTGCAAGACAGTGAAATGTAAGGAAACAAATGAATCTAGTCAAATTTTCTACCAATTTGCAATGAGGTTCTTTAGGCAAATGCTCATATTCAATCTCTTAGACAGAATAATTAGAAGATTATATACTATTCTAGATCTTATTTCTTCATTTTATATGTATTTTCCAACAAAGTAAGTTTTGAGAAATCTATGGCTTTCCAAATGTTGAACAAGTACTATCCCAGAATCTTTAACTGTTGACTACCCTGGGTATGGTTGTTGAGGAGTAGATTCATAACTTCTAGAAAGTTGCAAGTTCTACAGCCATTTACAATTTGTAAAGCCTTTCACTATCTCTGTGCTCTACCAGAGTGAGTTCCTTGAGTATTGTGAGTATTTACATTGCTTCTTCTGTATCTCCTGATGCTTTACATGTATTCATGTTTCCTTTCTAATGATGGACACAATGTCTCATTAGTAAATCTTTCAGAGGGTTGTATCATTTCAAATTCACTTCAACTTTTGCAGAGCTATCTGATTTGACTGCAGCTTTGCAAGGGAAATATTTTGAACATACTATCACTGCTCACATCGGAATTCTTCCATAATCTCAATTTACTCTGGACAGGTAAATTATGAGCCCAAAATACTTTAAATAGCAATAGAACTTAGACTTATATACTGCTTCATAGTACTTTACAGCCTTCTCTAAGCGGTTTACAGAATCAGGATATAGCCCCCAACAGTCTGGGTCCTCATTTTACCGACCTCAAAAGAATGGAAGGCTGAGTCAACCTTAAGCAGGTGAGGATCGAATTCCTGGCAGTGAGTTGAATTACTGCATTCTAACCACTGTGCCACCACATTAAAGAAATAGAGAAACTCACAGATACTGCAAGTTTTTAGACATCTTACGTCTGTTATTTTTATTTTATTTATTTATTGGAATTTGTCAACAAAAACGAGAACAAGAATTAAGAGAATAAAAATACAATGACAGGGATGATAGGCACTTTAGCGCACTTATGCATGCCTCCTCTACTGACCACTTAAGTATGAAGCAAGGTCCAAGGAAGTCAATTTGTGACTGAAACTGTGAAAATTTGTAGCTGAGACAACTGAATCAGGCAGGGCATTCCAGACTTCGACGTTCATATTTTTTACAGTCAGGTTTAGAACGATTTACATTGAGTTTAAAGTGGATGTTCCCGCACGTATTACTACGGTTATCCCAGACTATGCCCAATTACCTATTCTTATTTCCAGTTCAGCACATTTTACTAACAATTATATTTGTTGAAATACGGTCACAGATAAATCTTGGACTAAAAGAAATAAAATGATGTGTATTTTTTTTTTAGTGTCAGAATTTCTATTCTCTACAACTGTCTGGTTTCACATGAAAGCTGAAACAGGATAATGCAGATTATAATTCATGTGTCTTATTTATAATACTTCACCTGGTGCCACTTTCCCATTCCGTTTCATCTTTATCTTTGTCTTCTTTGGTATCTGGAGTATGTGGATGCTTTTGCACAATTCTCATTCCACCAGCTTTGACTACAAGAAAAATAAGATGAGGTAAAGAATCCATCAGATAAGCTAAGTAAAGATACAATGAACATATTAAGGTTAATTAAGTCATTTGATAACTGATTCCAAGAAGACATGCAGAAAACAACCATTACTGTTGTGATTAAATTCATTCAGCACCTATTGATTCAATGTCTAATGTATGCCTAAATCTTTACAAATTTTTAACAGAGGTCTTTGTGGAAGACCTTTAATTCAATTACAGCATCCCAATTAAAATGATAGCTAGGGGTAGGGTCAACAAAAGAATCCTACTGGAGAACTTTCATGACTATTGTATTAATTAATTGATAAAGCATTATATATTTTGAGATATGAATTTATATTCCCATTCAGACTTCTGGTCCATTTATACTTTAAACAATTGTATTTATATTTTAAATTTCACATTATCTGGGATATAGGAAAGTTACCACTGTAGATGATTACTTGAAAGTGCATATTGAATGTTTGTGCGCACACAAACACACATTTGAATACAAATGCATCAGGTATGGCAATGACAAAAATATGTATTGTGTGGAGCTGTGTAAAAATGGTATAACAAATTATGCTAAATTGTTTTCATAATACTTTGAGGGAACATATGTTAGAAAGGTTCTACCCAAAGAATTGTGGTTGATGGGGTCTTTGGAAATGAAACAAAACTTAAATCAATAAAAGCATCACTTTATAGGTACTTTTCACTTTAAAAATTATGTTCCAATAGCAGAGGAGTTTAGTGAACCTCTTTCAGGATGTACCTACTTAACTTCACATCATGCAGAGGCTAATATCATGCCTTCTGCACAAAAGATTTCTTTATACTACTACAGTATTATTTCACTATATTTCTTCTTGGTTTCCAAACCCTGAATTTATAGCCTTTCAGCTCTTTTCAAACTCACTCCTACTGAGTCAAATTGCTAAAATGAGTTTAACAAATAAGTGTCCTGGCAAGCCAATTAGGGGAAATCAGATTTTTAAAGCTATTTGCAAAGAAATATTTTTTCCCTGAAACAAGTTATGATACTTTAAAATCTATGCTGGAACTTTCTCCCCCAAAAAGCATCAATGTATTTTGCTGGCTGTGACGTACTTGGATTGAAGATGAAAAACATGTAACTTTTTTAATTCCAGAAATTAACTCTTAGTGAATGACCAGAATAATTTGAAATGAAAAATAACACTGGCTACATCCACACATCATAAAATAAAATTGTACAATATTTTTTTGTTGTCAGAAGGCATTGGAAATATCCTTCAGTACTGATCCCTGAATAGCAATGCTATTCCTGAAAAAAAATCTAGGAATTTCCTTACACAATCACTATCTTCTGAGAAGCTCCTGGCCAAAAAGATAGGAAGATTATTTTGGTGATAAATTCAGAAACATGCATATCCTGCCTCAGTGTGTATATATTTAGATAACAGGACTGAGAACTGTACAGTTAAAAAGCAGAGAAAGATTTTGATCATTCGACTTTCAATTGTCCACACATTAAATAGTAATAATAATGAGACATTCTCCATTTCTGTGTGCAAAAATGTGCAAAAACTATAAAGCGAAGCATTAATTAAGCTTCTAGTAAAGGATTTGTGCCAAAAGAAGTAATGTGCTTTTGCAATCCACTTTAATTTTGTTTGTACTTAAGATCTTGCATGTAACAGAGTTAACGTTTCTTCTGCTAACATTTCTTCTTCAGTGCATCAATGTGATTTGGATTTGAATTGTCTATCAGAATGAATTTAGGGATTCAATCTGATGTGTGTGTACATGCTGAAAAATCTATATCTTCAAACTGATAGACACCTGATATTATTCCAAAATTCTTCCAGATCCTTCTTAAACCTATTGCAAATGACTTAAACCTATTGTACAAACTTTTTCTGGAAAGGCAGCCATTTGTAAAGTTTTCCCTCTCAAATTGAAGTGGTTTCTAATTATTCATTCACAGCAGGGTTGGGCTACCTATATTCCCCACATATTGACAAATTACAGCTTTCAACACTCCCATCTTTAGTACAACAAATATGTATGACCACCAGGATCCTGGACTCCATTACCATTGCAGAACAAGAAATCGAATCCTCCCCCTTTTATACTATACTCCCAGAGCACACAAAAAGATGTAGACAACTGTTTCCGTTGCAAACAGATACATGTAATCCTCACCTTATCATAAAATTGGGTCATAAATTTCTGTATTAAGTTGGTGTGGTCATAAAGTGAGTCATCACATGATCAGACCCAATTTCTTAATGCAGCTGTTAAAATTAATCATGCGATTATTAAGCAAATCTAACTTTCCCAATTGACTTTGCTTGTCAGAAACCATCTGGGAAGATCCACAAATCACCATGGCATAATTTCAAGATGCTGCAACCTTCATAAATACAAGTCAGTTGTTAAGTGTCCAAATTGCAATCATGTGACCCTATGGGTGGTATGACAATTGTAACTTCGAGGAAATGTCATGCCACTTTTCCCAAAGCCACTGTAACTTTGAACCATCATCAAATAAAGTTGAGGACTTACTACCTGTGTGCTAATAAATGAATACAACTCAACAGTTATTAAATATTGTTTCAGAGAAGAAATCTAGTCTTGTTCTTCTACCTCTAGATTAAATGAAACAGCCCAGCCCCTACTAACTATAATGTTTGAAATTCATTATGAAAGGGAAAAGGCAATTGAAAGGGTCCTTTTATTTATCTGAAATTTAAAGAACCATGGATTAACAAAGTTTTTGTAAGTAGTCAATATGAAACAGATTCTAATATTCTTATGTGAGTATTCATAATTTCAGCCTACTCTGAAGTGCCAGGGAACTAAAGCAGTAAAGTGTCTTGCTTCTTTTCTGTATCCCACCCTCCCCCAAAATTCTAACACTGAATTCTAGCACCTATTCACAGCACAAATATTATGGTGATATTTTATAATATACAGATGGAATTTATTTCAGTTACAGCACAAAGACAAGAAAAGAAAAGTTGCTATTCTTAAATTAAAATAAATAAGGACAAGGACCTCCAATAAATAAATCCACAATGTGTAAGGGTCTATCTCTAAAATTCTAAAATTAAAATCCAAAAAATGCAATAAACCACTATACCAGATTGCATTTATCTTATCTCCAAATACTATGTAGTGTATACCACAGTGCAAAACCTATCTATGCTGACAGAAGTAAAAATGTATCTATGCTGACAGAAGTACACAGATAAGTTTGATAATAAAGACAGGACAATGTAAGAACATGAGCAGATATGAAGAACAAAAGTGTTAGGATACTTAACATGATGGACAAGAGTAAACTAGGTCAAGTAAAAAGCTCAATTTTTCAACATTGGAACAGTAGAAAGGTTGAGGTATTAGTAAAAGTTAATGTTAGAGATCCTGACATAGAAATGGGTGATCCTTTGTTTTTAGATCCAAGCTTGTTTAATACCTTTTTAAGCATTATTAGGATCTAAAGCAATAAGAAATTCAAAGAAAAAAAGTAAGTTTTAGGCTGTTTTCTAGTTTTTAAATCTCCAGATAGGTTTAAATTTAGCAGCTAGAATTAGCAAGCTAAAACCACTGGAATGAAGGCAAGTTTTAATCAAAAGTTGAAAAAAGAGCAGCCAAGCCTATGTACTAGGAAGTTCTAAGGAAGCACAACTCACCTCTAACTGTATTGCCACGATTAAAATAATGGAGCAATAATTTGAATTGTGCTATTTTTAATACACAACAGTCCTTACAGTTACTAATCTACACTTCAAAGAGCAACCAAAATAACATTTTAACTTCAAACACTTTTAAAGCATTGGGATCACAGTGGCAGACCTATGCAAATACTGAAAAATAGAAGTAACAATTCTGAGTACACTGTATACAATACAGTATTTTATGTAGATAGTGGAGAACCAAAATAGACGTAAAACCTTGTTCATTAGATTTCCCATCTATTTGTCACCTATGATTTTAATTAAAACAACTAAATTTTGTATTTTTATGCTTTACCAATTAATGTTCCGCTTGGAAGGTTAACAGTTTAAGGGAGACTCCTGACCCAAGTATGTATAAAAAAATTAAATTAGAGGAACAAGAATACTTGGTAGAGCAGTGGTTAGAATGCAGTATTGCAGGTTAACTCACTGCTCACTCCAGGAGTTCAATCCTGACCTGCTCAAGGTTGACTCAGCCTTCCATCCTTCTAAGGTTGGTAAAATTAGGATCCAGATTGTTGGGGGCAATATGCTGACTCTGTAAATCACTTAGAGAGGACTGTAAAGCATTATGAAGCAGTATATAAATCTAAGTGCTATTGCTATTACTATCAATATAGGGTATATTTCCTAAAACAGAGAAGTTACATAGACTTTTTCATAAATATTAATTTTAAAAAATTATCTCGTAGTGAGGCAACTTACAAAAGAAGCATATGAAACAATTTCCTAATTTTCTCTTTCCTTTTACAATAAATAAATATGATTTGTCAGTACTTTGCTTCTAGAGAGTGGCTGGGCCAAAGAGACACAGCATCTTTCACGCCTAATGGAGGACTAGAAATTGGATTATCCTGCTCCTAGTGCAGCACCATTAATCAATATTCCAGACTGTCATGTTATTTAGATTACATCTTTACTACGCCTTTATTACTTTATCGGTAACTCAAGACAGCAAACATATGTAGTATTCCCCGCCCTTCTCCTTCCAACAAACCACCTTATGAGATGGATTTGGTTGAGAAAAAGTCACCCAACTGGCTTTCATGCCTAAGGCGGGACCAAAACTCAGAAGTCTCCTGGTTTCTAGGTTAGCACTGTAACCACTATACCAAACTGACTGCAAATAAATATATCTCAGGAAAATGTCAGTCAAATAAAGAAACTCTGAAAAAGTATTTGCTTTTTCACTGGTACTTCTGAACTTCAAAGCACTGGGAGTAGGAGAAAATATTTAAAATACTTAAAAATATTTCCCTATTTATTTACACAGTACATTGTAGAAAGTTGAATGATTATTGTCCTGATGTTTGACAGAAAAAAATCACCATCTGAATTAGCAACATTAAACTCCTGTTGCTCTTGTTGCGATTTGATTCCCACCTTTTTATTCTAATTTTATTTCATTATTGAAATTAAAACAATCTTGAAAAAGGGCCAATAAGGAATAATCACTTCATTGCATCTGATGTGCTGCTTTTAAAATGATTTTTTTTGTGTGTGCCCCTGAAATGTTATTTTAAACATGATTTTTTGCACTTGTTCTTTAGTAGCTATTGTTTCTGGGTGTTTAAAATAAGCAACTACCTCTTCACACAATCCCATTAGGCATGCTATCTTAAATCAATGTGAAATCTGTTAAGAAACAAACAGGAAGACTATCCTAGCATAAACATTTACACATACACAAAATCAGCATTCATTTCAAGAATTATGTGATTGCGTTATCATAATTTCTGTACGAGGAAACTGTGTTAAGGGAAAATAACGGGTTGAACTATTGACCTTCCATAAAGAGCCCCAATACGGGATCTCTTTCGCAACTCCGACAGACACCGTCTGCCTCGATTCGCAACACGTGTCCGATGTTAACACGTCAAGCAGAAGAGAAGGGGGATGGGCAGCCCGGTTCTTGGGAGACTTGCAACACATTCCATGCGCCTAACAGAAACATCGCCCCCCCCTCCCGTTATTTCAAACGAAGGCGGCTGGCAGTTACTTAGCGAACGTTTAAAAACTGAGCCGTTAATACTTTTTTGCAGCACGTCGAGTGAATCCCCGCCTTAGGAATAAGCGCTGACATAGGATCGCGCAGTCCTGTTTACTCCAAAGTAAACTACCTTCCCGTTCCAAGAACGAGACTCTCCCTAAAAAAACTCGCCGTCTTCCTCCTGAAACAATTAACGAGGGAGAAGGGGTCGTATCCAGACTATAAAGCTCCCAAGAGCCAAGCACAGTTTGAAAGCGGCCGCAGAGGCACAGAGGAGGGATCTTTCCCCATGATCAGCTTCCCTTCTTCCCCAGCGCGCCCTCCCGCCATAAACTTCCCACAGGAGGCAGAGCAAGCAGAAGTGGCGGAAGGACAGCGGGGGAGAAAGGGCAGCGGGAGTAGCAGCTGTACCGGCGGGAGGATGTCCAGCGCGGGTTTCTGTTTTGACTTTGGGCGGCGAAGACATTGTTTGCTCTGGAGCCGCCGCCACCAACAGGGCAGTCGCGAGTCTAGCACGGAAGACAGCAGCTGGTAGGTTTGCTCACTCCAAAGCAAAGACACTCCTCCTCCTCCGTGTAGCTTCACTTGTCAACGTGGCTACTCCCCGTCGCTGCGCTGCGCACGGCTCTGTCGTCAGAGCTTGGGGTAAAGCAGGAGGAGGAGGAGGAACTTTACTCCTTCCTCTTCCTGCGCTTCTCGCAGCCAATGTGTTGAGGTTGCCAGTGGAGTTTCCTAAAAAAAAAAAGAGAGAGAATATATCGCGTTCAAATAAACCCAGATTCTACACAAAATCCCAGAAAACAAAAAAAAGCACAATAAATCAGTTTCAAGCGAAATTATTTTTACCTATTTTCAGAGTTGGCCAGTGGACTTGCTAGGAAGATTTCGCGCTCAAATGAACCCAGATTCTACACAACGGCCCTCAGATTACCAAAAACACAAATCATTTTTAAACTAAATCATTTTACCCATATAATGTATCAGATTATATGTATTATATGTATAATACATATGTATAATACATATCATTTGATACATTAATGCAACGTATATAAAAAAAACCTAGAATTCATTGAATTTTAAAATTTAAAAAACCGTAGAAACCAGACAGGGACCCCCCAAAACCCAGTTCTGAATTTTAAAAACCCCAGCACCGGCAACTGCAAATATATAGGAAGCTTGGGAGAGTGTACATAAACTGGCTGAATTGTGTGAGAATCAACAGCTATTAGCAGTAGGTGCTTTTAAGTCAGAGCCTCCCAGTTCGACGAAAGTGTATCTCATGCTGAGAAGAAGGTTGCTGAGTTTATATCCGAGTACTGACCCCTTCCATGAAGTATTTTCCGGAATAGAAAGGTGGACTGAACAGGCTATTTCTTTAAGGGAGTTTTTCTTCGTATTTAATGCATGTCCCACCTCCAAAAGGAGAAAATAACTTTCCACTTCAGATTGGAAGTTCCACCTATTTATGGAAAGCACCTTCAATTCTGAAGAGCCTTGGGACATTTAAATTGTATTAAGAGTTCCTGCATCTTGCTTTGAAAGTACAGGTAATCCTCGATTTACAAAAGTTTGTTTAGTGACTGTTCAAAGTTACAATGGCACTGAAAAAGGTGACTTATGACTGTTTTTACACTTATGATGATTGCAGCATCCCCATGGTCACATGATCAAAATTCAGTGCTTGGCAACTGGCTGATATTTATGACTGTTACAGTGCCCTGGGGTCATGTGATCAGCATTTGCCACCTGACAAAGTCAATAGGGAAGCCAGATTCACTTAGCAACCATGTTGCTAATAACTGCAGTGATTCACTTAACAACTGGCAAGAAAGGTAATCAAATAGGGCAAAACTCACTAAAAATGTCTCACTTAACAACATAAATTTTGGCCTCAATTGTGATCATATGTCAAGGACTATCTGTATTTACCGTTTTGATAATAAAATCGCTTGGTAGGGCTTATGAGCCACAATGAATTTCTCAATATCCCCAGCAAATGTTAACATAGCCAGCATGGTGCAAAAGGCACCCTCGAAACATTTATTTTTACTGCCCAAACTCTGAATGGTACAGATACCTGGAAGGTAGTACCTGGGCTTTTTAGACTTGCACAACAAATAAAACCTAGAATTCATAAAGATAATATGCCTACCTATCAGAAATGTGGAAGACTTTTTTTCTTAGTAATAGCATCTATCTTCACTGGTCAGCTGCTTTCTTTTTCCAATATTCTTTCTATTGGCATAAAGTGGATCTCTAAGAAGAACAAACTGGACCTGTTTAATTGTTATCCCTTTTTAATGCCTTCCTTTATAATATCTGCTTTGATAAACTTTTGTTTGAAAAATAGGATTTATTGAAGAAAAACAATTTAAAGTTAGATTTTTAAAGTTTTTATAAAACTACATAAGGACAAGAAGCTTCTTTCTATATACTAGTAAACTAAAATATTATGTTTTTTATTAAGCTATTTAAAAAATGGAAGCAACCACAAAAAGAAAATTCAGAAACATTTTAAAATTTGTAAATATACATCTTTAAGAGAAGAAATTGGGCAAGAAAAGATGAATTATTTTGTTTACCCAGCATTTTGAACAGTGATAAATGCAAGAATACTTAGTGGTAGTCTAGTTGCTTCTGTTCTCACTTGTACAATCTATATAACAGATAAGAATAAAAGTACTGTGCTTAATCATTTCATAAGCCTAAAATTGAAGGTCATGATCTTGATAAATACTTTGATATCTTTAAACACAGATTAAAAGGCTGTTTAAGAATAAGTACTTTAACAAGAATATGAATATTAGTTTTACTAGCCACCCAGTTTTTGGTTAAGTTGGACTAGCATATAAATTCTTTAATATAAAGAATGAAATAAAAGATTGGGGTTGGAGGGAAATATTTGCTCATTTTTGCTTGTTTGTAGTCTGTAAATAATTACTGCAGAAGGCAGTATAGTTGATAACTCTTTGTTTAACCTACTATTGCATCTTCACTTGCTAATGTGATAGGAGCTACAAAATTGTATTGGATTTTAAAAAATGAAGCCAAGATGTCACAGTAACCTGGACTTCTATATTAGTTGTGAAAGGCTTTTACATTGAAGTTGCCCTCTTTACATTTCTAAATCAGATATGCCATGATACTATACAATTCTGTGATAAAGTATTCCACCCTTTGGGATTTTCTGAATTTTTAAATATCTTAGCCACTGAATGAATCATTCTTTATATCAAAGTATTGTGAAGAGGCCATTTGTCAAAGCTAAAGCATGAGTGAGTAATACAACAACATAAAGATTGCAGACATATTAGCAAGTTTAGAAAAGGATATGTAAAGCTGTAAAGCATGGGTTTCAAAACTTTTGGCTTGCCTAGGCCTCGTTGAGTGAAGAGGAATTGTCTTGAGCTGTGTATAAAATATAATTAATGTGTATAAGTAACCAACCTTTTAAAATATTTTTATTATGATCAAGTGGAGCCTCATTACAAGCTGTCCAAGGCTGCATGCAGCCTGTGGCACATGGATTGGACATGTCTGTTGTAAAGGTTTTAAAATGGCCAAGTCAAAATCTAGACCCAAACTCAAATATTGTGGCAGGACCTGAAACAATCAGTTCATGCTTGAAAAGTCTTGGAATGTTGTTTATAAAATGAAATTACCACCTAATTTTGGTCTTAAATGTTTATTTCATGTCTCACAGATAAGTTTTAGTAGCAAAAGTAATCAGAAATCCAGAAAAAAGAGATTAATCTTTTTGGACAAATATTATGCTGCTATACAATAAAGTATAGAAGTTATCTTCTAAAATCTTGGTTTGCAGAATGCAAGGATAGATGAAAGGAGAGCGCATCATCAGATGAAAGAAGGTAGACTTGATTTGTGATCCCAGATGGTTAATGATTATAGAAGTGGGATTTTTTTGTTTCCCCAGTGTGCTAGCAGTTCTATATTTGGTCTTCTATTTTTATCATATTTTAAATTCTGTATACTGCCTTGAATCTTTCTGATTTGGCATCCTTAACAAAATTGATTTTAGAGACTTTGAAAATATTTAAATGTAAGGAATGAGATAGTTTTTAACAAATATTCTGTTAAAACCTCAAAGATCTTCAAATGTGCATAAAACAGGTAAAAATCATTTCTAAAATACAGATTTGAGGTTAAGAAGCCCTAAATACCTTGAAGGAAGCTGACTGTCATGGCTGGGTGGGATTAAGACCAAGATCATGTACACATTCAACAGTGAAAGATCTCTGTCATTTTGGAACAATCAGCCTAACCTATTTCTCAGATCAAAGGAGGGTTGTGCCAACTTGAGCTTCTAGAGCAGTGATGGCTAATCTTTTTGCTGTCGCGTGCCAGAAGCGGAGGGAGTGCGGGAGGGTCGCACGCACATGTGCCCACATCCATAATTCAATGACTCCCGGTGCCCTGCAAGCACGCATGCCCCCCCCGTGCTCCCCCCGCGTTTGCCACGCAAAGGCATG
>JANHFK010006840.1:64451-77121 GCA_036250565.1 Sibynophis collaris
CCGGTTCTCCGAACTACTCAAAATTTCTGCTACCGGTTCTCCAGAACCTGTCAGAACCTGTTGGATTTCACCCCTGCCTTTAGATGCTTCGGATAGGTTGTGACGACCTGAGTACTAAGCTAATGAGGAAAAGGTGGGAGGTAAATTTACGAAGGCAATAGAGAATATAAAGAAAACATATTGATGATTTAAGGTGTGTTCACTGTACCTGTGTGTGCGTGGTGCACCCTCTTTGCAGAATAGTAAATAAAATTAACATTGTTTTCTCTTGGGAGTTTTGGTTACTATTGGTTTATTTCAAAACTAGACAACAAATTCCACACTATCACGTGACCACAGGATATTGCAATCATTCATAAATTGAGGCAGTTGCCCAAGTGCCTGAATTGCGATCATGTGACTACATGAATAGTGTGATGGTTGTAATTGAAAGTACAGATTATAAATTATTTTTTCCAACATTGTCATACCTTTGAACCATTGTTAAATGAATGGTGATAAATCAAGGACTAACCATATGAAAACAATGTTGCTTTATACCTGAACAAAGTAATATGATTAAATGAACATATCAAAGAATCTGCAATTTTTTATTTACAAAACTAACCACTATCCTCCAGTATTTATCTTCCCACTTCTGTTATCTGGGGAAATATTTTTATTCTACACATAGTCAAATCGTTTCTATCTCATCACCTATTATGATTCCAGGCCAATAAAGGCCTACATATGGTAGCTTCAAACAGATCTTTTGTGAATGAAAATATTCAGCTACTTCAA
Organism: Sibynophis collaris; assembly: GCA_036250565.1. Classification (NCBI taxonomy): domain Eukaryota; kingdom Metazoa; phylum Chordata; class Lepidosauria; order Squamata; family Sibynophiidae; genus Sibynophis; species Sibynophis collaris. The sequence goes on from JANHFK010006840.1 coordinate 65,232, forward strand.
GAATTTCACTTTAGACATCTCTATATCATTTTTGCTAATATGTTGTTTTCTTTTATTTTACTGAATCATATTCCATAAACTGCTGAGAATGTTTTTTTTTTCAATCTTGGAGGTATAATTCAAACATTCTGTCTGCATTTAAATTACATAACTAAATATGCATTACATAAATAATACAATTATAAAGTTCTCACTTTGTTTTACATGAACTTCAGATTATGTATGGTTTTACTGAAGTAACTTTTTCAAGCAATTATATAACTCTATTTTCCTTAGAAAACGCAACACCGATTTTAATTTGTTTTCCTTCCAGCCTACATGAAATCACAGAGGATTTCAATTCTGTGGGGAAAGAATCCTGAAAGCATTAATTTGGAAAAATAACACACTATCTACTAGGTGCCTAACTATGATGAACTATCTGTTCAGTAGCATTAATTGTTCTTAGGCATGCATGTACTTTCCAAGAAAAATGGTTATCAGTTTGAAGCATCGGATTCTTTATTCCTTATGAGTAATTATAATTAAAACATTATCTGGTACTTAAAGTTTGCCTGAAAATACATTTTCTGCTCTCTGCTCAGAAGGAAAATAACCTGTCTGTTAAGTGTCTACATATTGTCCATCATGTTTTCTACATGAAGAAAAATGAGTTGATATTACAGCTTCAGATGAGAGAGAACTGAAAGCCTCCAACAAGGCATAATTTATAACCAGCTATTCATGTTCTTTGAGACAAAAATGAAAGGAGCAAAGTCCTGGGACCTCTGTTTGATAAAACATGAAACAAAGGTAACATAAATTTTAAATCAACTATCAAATTCTTGAACGGAAATGCAATAGTAACTACCTGGTGGACTACATCTAAAACAAATAGATGATTGAAGCTGCATCTGAAGAGCTTTATATACCACCAGCTAAAGTATCTCAAAGGATTTTACATTGGCACAGATTAGTACAATTAGGTGACCTTGATATTTTCTGATTTGGGCTACATTGTCAAAATTCTCCTTTAAAGAACAAAATATTGTTCTTGTTCTTGTTTGCATTTATTTTCCCTCTATAAATCCTAATCTCTCTATATATGTGGAGAGGGGGAAATCACATTTACCGGTAGTTGGTTACCAAGGCAATGAATAGTGATACAAACAAAGGATAAGAATAGCAGAAGGAAATTTAAGCAAAAGGTATATAAATAAATTATATATTCCTTTTAAAATTTTATTAACTTCTTTTGACAATTAAAAATGCTTGTCTCATAGCTCTTCCTCTGAGAACTGTAAGCCCTAGGAACTGCATGAGACTTTATAAATATTACCCATTAATCCAATTTCTTTATAAAGATAGGCAGCAATGCAGAAATTTTTTTTAGGAGTTCACTATGAACCATAATAAAACAATATATACCTTACCAAAAATCATACATATCAAGGATTTTAAAAAGACATTCAGAAGCTTTGGGTTCATCTAATAATCCTGAACTTTTCTGTTTAAGAAAACATGGTTTACTGAAGAATTAGTAAATTTTGGATCAATATGCTTAGGCTTGTAAAATAAACATGTAGATACTTAAAACAGTACTATATGAATTGTTCCATTTCAAAAAAATCATTCTACACCAGGGCTGTCAAACTCCCGGTCTATGGGCCGGATGCGTCACACACTGACCATGCCCACGTCCTGTTTAGCAAACGGGGAAAAAGTCCCTATGACACTACTGTGACAACGTGAATTTGACCCCCCCTGTTCTACACAATTAATGATTTAATGGATAAACAGAAGAACTATTCACTGACGCCGGATGCGTCACACACTGGCCATGCCCACGTCCTGTTTAGCAAAGGGGGAAAAAGTCCCTATACATCACATGACACTATTGTGACAACGTGAGTTTGACCCCCCTGTTCTACACAATTAATGATTTAATGGATAAATAGAAGAACTATTCACTATTGTTCTTGGTGCAATATCAGTGCAGGGAAGACATCCAGGAGGCCAGGTGGCTCTGAGCTTTCTTCTTGGATGCCACAAATTCTGCAGATTAGAGAAAGGAAGTGTCCAGAAAGCAGTCCAGCTGACTTGGATCATTTGAAAGTCAGTGTCCCAGGGCAATCTACTATTATTGCTCAGATTTCCTGAAGGGAGAAAGAAATACGATTTGCAATAATAATCCCAGCTAGGAAACTTTCCTTGCTTTACTGCAGTAAAAGATCAGCATATATGACTGCATTGTTCTGAATATTTCAAAATCCAAAATAAAAGAAAAACTGGACCTCCCCAACTTCAATTTTTTAAATTCCTCCCATCATATATTTGCATTCTAGAGCTTTCAGCAGATTAACCAGTCAGATGCTGCCTTTTGAGACCCACAGCCAATGAGGATCCTCCATACTGAAGCATGGAATTCTAGCCTATCAGAAAACACCATGTATTTTTATTTTACAGGATCCATTTCAATAGAGCAATGAGCCTGGTCCTTTTTATTAGACCCTTGTCCTTCATGGTTAATACAAGGTAACAAAAGGAAATTGGTTGTGTCCTAGAGCTGAGTGCTGCCTTTCTCTAAAGAGATGAGTTTCTGCTGCCTTGAAAGAAGCAATTATAATACTGCTGCTAAATACACTTGTATTTTTCCTTTTTCTGGGTACAGTTGAACAAATAGTCAGCATTCATATGCAATCCCAAGCATTCTAGATCAGGACTGGATTGTATCTCACAAAAGCTTTTCTCATTGTACTTTCTACATCATTGGTCCCCAACCTTTTGGGCACCGGTTCCGGGGAGAGAGGTTTTTCTAGGGATCGGAGGAGGCGTGATTTCGGGTGCTGCCTGTATCTCATGGATGGGGCTTTGCTTGTTTATGCAGCTCAGTTTCTGGCATACTGTGGACCAGTGTCTGGTGACCCCTATTCTACATTATACAGTACTTCAAGATAGAGATTTACACTTTAATATAACATAATATCTGAAAGGGTTACACAGCTGCACAGGATAATTCTAGGCAAGTTATATATCATTAACATAACAGTATTGTGGCAGTGGAAGTAGGGCAGACTGCAAAACCAATTGGCACTAGGGAGAAAACATTTTTTCTACTTGAATCCCTTAAAGCTACAATCAAGGACCCACTGGATTATTTACTTTTTCCTCTCTAAAATCATAATGTCATGCATGGGAGGGGAACTTCATCCTTGGAAAATGTTCCATCTGGATATATCAGAGAAACCAAGAAGATATATGCTAGAGGAAAGACCGTGAATCCTGTGAATTTTCTACCCCCTTATGGAAAGAAACATATGCCAGTTCTTGAAGTGATATAGAGGATTTCTTTCCAAGTGAGACAGTGAAAGGGAAACAGAATTGAGTCTCTTCTCTGCTGAGTTTGTGCCAGCAGTCTTGTAGACATCTTACAAGATGCAGCATCAATGTTCTTCAAGCTGAGTAGAAGGATACCACTGTTGCTTCGAAAAAAAGTTTGTGGTGTTGTCTAGGAAGCCATTCAGGTGATATTTCACTTATTTTTTCCAGTTACTGTTCCCCTGATTTCTATAACTGGACTATACTAGTACATTTTATTTATTCTCAAAACATACTGGGGATCTCTATCTGTACAATTTCCTAAATATGAGCTTCAAATGAAAACAAAATATGAACCTATACTAAAAACTTGAATTGTGTACTTTCAAAAATATCTAGCTAACAGCTACTATTAAAAATAAGGCTTTATTGCTAAGAATACGAGTCTGGCTTCCTCTTTTGCATTTTCCCTTTCAGGTATTGATGAGAAGGGGATCCTACCATGCAGGAGAAATTCAGGGTCAGAATCTCCCTCCTCTTTTGCTTACCTACTGTTAAATTGGTCTGTGGGAAGCACTTGAATTCACCACAACATTGCAAATTACTAAATTTGTGTTGCAAATGGAGAAGCTGTATAAGGTATTTCAGGTAAAAAAGATATTTAGAGAGAACTGCTTCCATAATGCAGGCTACCCCATTTTCTAAAAATGACTGTGTTGGTGAACATCCCCATTATAGTTGGAAACCTGTTTCACCATCTAGTGGACAGTTCTCATTTCCCCTGACATATATGGTCAAGGCTTTCTTGCAAAGCAAGCAGTTTCTGCAGTTTGAAAAGCTTCTATCATAATTTGTGATTATGTGTGCATGTTGATTGCTAGTGGAAAGGAAATGGCTTAAAGCCAGCAATCCCATGTGGTTTAGCTAAGCAATTCCATCCTGTTTTAACTGTTAGAAGACAGGGTTAATTCTGTAAAAGCACAGACGCTTTGCAAGTAAATTCCCAACAGATAATTACAATTGTATAATATATGATTAGTTTAGTCTGGTATACAGCCAGGATCTTTTTGACAACATGCCCAAGAGCCTACTGTGCATAGGAAGAAATCCAGGAAAAATGTAAACAGATGAACTCTTTCATCTCCATTTTCTCTTATTGCTAGATGACAATGCCTGGGACAAAGCTAAGATATTTTTGCTGATTTTTTTTGTTCGGAATTGGCAGCATCAACATCACACATACACACACACACACACACACACCAATGTATTGACTCAAGCTTGCTTGATATGTCAGAAGTAGGAATAAGGAGTAGCATTATTATGCAATGTTATGCCAAAGGACAGACATTCTTTTGCATTTCTGAGAAGTTAAGAGTAATCATTCTGTGCCCAAGGATCTTTTTTATAAGCTGTCTGCCCAAAACATTGGTGAAACAGTTTGTGGGGAGAGTCTCAAGGAAAAAGTTTCAATGTGTTGGAGGCATTTATGTGTAGGGGGATAAAAGAGTCCAGAATGACAAAATGACATCCATACCCATGTAATCAAAGCCTCCCCTTTTAAGGGGCATGTAAACATGCCCCTACTGATGACATCCTTTTGACATTTTTGATCCACCCATCCTGCTATAGATATTCTTATTTTGTGCTTTTGGTTGAATTTAGAATACGGCATGGCCTAATTTTTTTGCTGCCATTACAAGTGGGACACTGCTATTACAGTTATGCCTGACAATTGCAACCATCCAGAGCAGTTAAATGTAAGTATCTCCTAAGGTGGCAATCAGGAATGGAATGGAAGGTAATTCCCCTTGTCTATAAACCAAAGCCATTCAATCTGGCCAGGATTCAGCTAAAAACCTGTTGCTCCCCATCCAGACCCTCACAGCCTGCAGGCACTGGGATAAAATAGACATGACATCTCTTAATTTGCCAGGGGCAGAGAAGTACAATTGGGTATCATCAGCATACTAATAATACTTCATCCTATGATGACAGATGAGTTCACCCAGTGGCCTCATGTACAATAGATGTTAAAAAGAAGAGGACAAAATATGGAATTCCAGCACCCTGTCATGGAAGCAATGAAGTCCTAAGCCACCTCAGGGCCCATTCCCAGGAAAAGCAGATTAAAGCCCCACCCCCAATCTGAGCACTGCCAGTCTGGAAATGGTGTCAAGGAGCTCAGAAAGGGAAGTTGCAATGCAACAAGGAGGTTGGTACAACAGCAGCAATTCCAATTGATCCATAGAAACAGATTTCACAACCAGAGATCTGTGGCATAGGAGCCCTGAAAGCAGTAAGAGACTCTCTTATAAGAATATCTATCCCTGCCCTAGAGTTTTAGTTGATACCACACTTGAAACCCAGCTAGGTAGATTTCAGAAAGGGCAACTTCAGGACCCAGCTAGGTCTCAGTGATACATGCCAGATTATAGATGATGGGAGCCTTACTACAGGCTGACCTGGCATTTAATAGCAGCAACTGGAAGCTGTAGTCACTGAAAGTCCATTGATAGGCATCGGGGCTGATATCAAGAAACTGAAACATGGATCATTAGAAGACAATCGTTCCATGGTCCATGAGAGTACTCTGCTCCTTGTCTCCTGCCATATTTCCCCAAACCTGTCACCATTGTAATGCTTGCAGTATATAGTACGTTGGAAGTGTTACTTCTGACAACATATAAACACAAACCCAGGGATAAACAGTGCCAGATTAAAGCATTTTATTTCAATATTAACTGCATCCCTGCAATATTAAATGCATCTCCCATCTTCATGACTTCCATCTTCCTAAATTAACTTTCAATTTTAGATTTTGCTTTGGCTATACTGAGCCTACTTCAATTACAAGAATTAGTCCTCTGAATTATTTAGAGAAGACTTCCTTCCATTTGCAATATACAATTACAACTAATGGTTAGGTTGCTGGCAGTCTTGGTGCTTTTGCTTATTTGCATGTAGAGATTTTGTGTTCCTTTATTAGTTGGAGGCGAAACATTTTTCAAGTGGTGAAATATAAAATAACAAACTTGGCAACAGTGTCAAGACTTTTGAATGAAACAAAGTGGAAACTTAAACTGATCATCCTGTTATTTAAAACCTGAAAGAGCCAGGTTTTAACACCCACCTGGAAACAGAGAGATACCAGCTGAGAGTTGGGTATTTGCTAAGCATACAGCCGTTATCAAAATGGCTGTTTCTCCTCAGCGATGGGAACAGCATCCAGAAGTGGGTTGTCCTTGTTCATCAGCGATTGAGACCGAGTCTGCCAAATGTCAAGTTCTCCGCCTTTTCTAACGGCTCCAGCTTTTGTCTCGGTCTCGGCTGAAGACAGTGTGTGTTTTTTCAGGACTCCCTGAAAATTTCTGGATTCTGTTCCCTACTGTTCCCTTGGCTGTTGCTTTTTTGGGTTTTTTATTGTTTTTTTATGCTGATTTCACTTCTGCCTGCAACCCCGACTTAATATCTGGCAAGGGGGTGCATGTGTAGATAATCAGCAGGCAGGGCTTTGCCTGCTCCCGCTGGGAGCTGCTTTGCGGCAGCTATGGGACTGGCTGACGTCCCTGGCTGGGCGGCAAACCTTAACTCGATCTTGCCGACCCGTGGGCTTCGCAGTTGGCGTTTTTTTGTCTGGAGCTAGCTCTCCCTCAGCTGAGGGGGCAGGATCGTGGATGCGATCGCTCCGAAGAGCAAGGGAGACCCGGATCTCGGGCTCCAGCTCCTGCTGCGCTGGACGTTGTCCGAGGCCCCAACATTGCCATTCGTGCTCATGGCTTGAGTCCTTGCCTGACTCCAGGCTTTTTCTTTTGACTGTGCTCCAGCTGCGTCTCTGCAGGGAGCTTTTTCCTTTTGAATTTGCTGAGGCGGGCGGCTCTTCAGGGAAGAATGGCCGAAGCAACAGACAGCAGCGAGCCCATCGGGCGATTCGCAGCCAGCCGCCCTGTCCCCGGAAGGGTTGCCGCCCGCGCCGCACACTAGTCAGATTTCCAAGGTGCAATGTGGGCAACCCTCCAAGACTGTGGAGTGGGACGCTCAAAGGAGGCAGTAGGCTATCGACAGGGAGGTCGAGAACGCCCTCAAGAAGGCTGGTAAGGCTAGGGATTCCCCTCAGCTCCGTCCAAAGCCCACAGATGATTCCCACCTTTTTCTGTCAGGGTTGCCTGACTTACCGGTGCGATCTGACAGCCGGCCTCAATTGCTGCCACAGGAGGGCGCCAGAGAGCTTTTCCAGCCTATTCTGCCCGGCAACAGGGCTTCCCTGGTTCATTCAAGGTCTGAGGCTTGTGCTTTAACCACTTCTTGGCAATTGCCTCCTCATAGTGGATCTGGCCCTGCGGAAGCCACCTTTATACCCACGGCTGCAGGCCTTAGGAGGGATATTGAATTGGATTCTCAGGTTCCTACTGGTATGTCTGCAATGATTACTGAGGCTATTAGGCAGGGCATTGCAGCTGGTCTTCAGGACCACAGAAGCTGCTCCTCCCACTGCTGTGGTTCTAGGACAATAGGCCCCCCTGTACATAGTCTTCCTGACAGAGCTGGTTATCATGACACCCTTTCTGTATTTTATGACTTTGGGGCAGAGGGGGCTGGTGATGTTTATGATGCCAGGGGCTCCCAGTCTACAGGGTCCCCTCATCCTTCTGCAGGTCCTGAGGATGATCCCGGTACGGATATGGATTTGTCGGAGGATAAGGATTTACCTCTTGACCTGCCAGCCTTTGTGGGACTTTTTAAGCCCTCCCTGTTTGTTGCTTTTTAAGGCCATCAAAGTCACCCAATTAGGGCCTTCTCAGGCTGAGGTGGTAGCACCCCAGGGGGACCAAAGGGGTGCTGGGTCCCTGTTCCAGGAGCCGGCTCCCCAAACTGAGAGGACCCCAGCCCCTGGTCTGTTCCTGGACGTGGTTTACAGATAGTGGTCAGCCCCATGTCTGGCCCCAACCCTGGTTCCCTGGACAAGCGTTTCTATAATGTGGGGACTGAACTGTCAGCAGCGTTGCAATTGCCCACAGTAGATCAGCCTGTCACAGCGTTGACATCCCATACTGTGCTTCCTGACTCCCCTGAGGACGCTTTGTGCCCGGAGGACCGTAGGGCTGAGAGCACACTTAAGAAAACTTACCTTGCGGTGGCCTGGGCCATTAAGGCTACTACGGCAGCAACTTTCTTTAACAGGGCCACTTTGCTGTGGCTTAAAGAGATTCAGGACAGGCTACCATCCGGAGATTCTAAGACTCATCGGGATCTCAACAAGATGCAAGCGGCTCTTGAATTTTCTGCGGACGCCTCGCTCAACTTGGTGCGGTTTGCTTCCAAGGCAATTGCTTCTTCTGTGACCTCACGGCGTCTTCTTTGGCTGCGCCAATGGCAAGCTGACGCAAAGAACAAGTGGCGATTGGCCTCCGCTCCTTTCTTGGGAGAGAAATTGTTTGGCGAACCCTTGGAGCCGTATTTGGTGGAACGGGATAAACATAAGATCCTCCCTTCCCTCAACAGGCGGACAGACTCTAGGTTGATCCCGAGACAGATATCCTGAAATATCGTGACCTGGCCATCAAAACTACACGGCTGTGGATGAAACATGTGGGCACTTGCTCCTATGTCCAAGAATTTTACAAAACACATTCAAGAAATTGCAGCTTCCTGCAATAACACCAGCGGAACTGCAAAAAACTGCACTACTTGGAAATCATATATTTTAAGAAGATACTTGGTTGATACCTAGGATGCTGGTAGCAACCCGTATCAACCATTAGCACCAGTCAGTTGATATTTGTGACACATTTTTAAATGTTCAGTTGGCTGAGTTTCATGCTTAATGAATAAAAGAGATAATAATAATGTACTCTTATTAAAAAAATTAAATTGTGGTTGATTTTGTGGCAGGGTGAAAGAAGTGAATGAGCAGAAAACAGCTAGCAGAAAACCTAGAGCCTGTTTTGTTGAAAAAAGAACAGATGCTCAGAATCACAAGTATCTCCTTTTCTGAATTGTGTGTGAAAAACCCTGCTGTGTGTAGAAGCAAACCCATTAGCTCGTATCATACAACACAGCAGAACTTAGTATTCTTTTCGTTTATGCCTCCAGTGGCTTGTGCAAGTGAGTCATCTCCAATCACACTGCATTGCACCTTTGAGCTTTCAAGTGACTGGAGGCCAAAGATCTGAGGTGTTGTTCCACTCATTTCATCAAATTTTTATGGGTGCATCATAACAGACCTGTTGTTCAGAAAAGCAAGTGCTGTATCAAATGCAAATGCCACCAAGCTAGCCTCTGTGCCTTTTCTTTCTCTTCCCTTGTATTCAAAATTCAAAGCAAAATCATACAAAATTGATGTTTTGAATACTTCTAAGAGACTTGGCCAATACGGGTTTGCTGCCTTATCTCAAAGTATAATCAATTTCATTTTCTTTTTTGATTGTCCCATAGAACAAGCTGTGTTTTTTTAAAATAAGCAATGAATTATTACAATAAAACATGCAAATACACACAAAACTGAAATGGAAAATTTAAAACAAAGGCAAGGGTTTAGCCATTTATAGAACTGATCAGATCTGCCAAATATCATAGTAGTTCTATTTATTTGTTAAGCGTTTTTTCTCTTGTTCTCCTCTTCCACCACCTCTTAGTCCACAATAACTTCCCAGAGAATTTCCTATTGAAGTAGTACAATGAGTTACATTTATTTATTACATTTGTATGCTGCCTATCTCTGAATGATTCTGGCAGCTCACAAATAAATCATTTTAAAAATGCAATAAGAAATAAAAATAAAAGCAAATATGACCAAGGCTGGATCAAACCAGAAAAAACAGACCCATACAACCCAAGAGGGTTTCATTCATCCTGGTTAAAGGCTGAAAAGAAGAGTCAAGTCTTAACAACTTTTCTAAACAACAGCAGATTGGGGGTCATCTGAATCTCAGAGGGAATTTCATTCCAAAAGAGAGGGGGTATCTAGAGCCTTGATGGTTTCCATTGTTCAGTTGAAGTAACCTGGGTTGCTACCCCTGCAAGATCAAATCAGTTAGGAAGATACTATTGGAAACAGGTGGTCCCTCAAGTGTGCCACACAGGGTTTTATAGATAAGAAACAGCACCTTGAATCACACCTGAAAGCAAATGAGCAACCAATGGCACTCACAAAGCCAAGATGTTACTTGGGCATACTGAGGTACTGAGTGAGAGGATGGGCTCCAGCACGAATCCAAAATCTTGGAAGACTGAACCTCCCAGTGACCAACTCAGATTGGATCTTGCATACTGAAGTGTACCCATCTCTGGCTGTGCCATTGCATTCTAGAACAGTTGAAGCTTCTTAGTGGCCTTAAAGAGCAACTTTACCAGATGTGAGTGACTGTCTAAAGGTCCTCCCAAAGAAGGAAAAAGTGTGCCTGGTGAACCAGATGAAGCTGTGCAAAGGCCTTCCTGGCCACAGTTGCTACCTGTTCCTTTGGCAGGAGCTGAGAGTTCAGAAAAACCTTCAGATTCACATCACTCTTCTTAATAATATAATCTTATTAAATTTATTAGAGTACAAAATACAAATGAAAATAAAAATAGTAGGGAAAGGAGAAAGGGGAAAGGGGAAAAGAGAGAAGTATAGGGTGAAGGGGAAAAAAAAGAAATGCATTAACTTCTGACTCTTTTCAGTACAGTAGAATAAATGTAATGTTACAGCCTCATTTTTTTACATTGCATACTCAGTATATTCTACTCATTTCTGTAATAACAATAAACATGTCTAATCAGTAAATTCCAAAATCAAAGTGTCATTTTTTTCCTATTTCAAGCACAAAATCTAGAAGTGGTTTCCAGATAGAAACAAAGTTACATGTACTCTTCTCTTCGATTAAATCAGTTAATTTGGCCATCTCCACTAGTTCCATCAACAGATTGCATACCACTCTTGAATGGGGAAGTGCCACTCCATCCAAAGTCAGAGATGGAATATCCCCAAATCTGAATGGCTCAAAATCCACAGTCGTTGGGATTCGACTTCCAGCTCTCCTTGGCAGCGGACGCTCGGGGTATTCTCTTGCCCCAGCGTCCGTATACTGATCGCTCCGTGGGCTCCAGAAGGAGCACAGGCAGTCTGGGTTAGGACTGCCTGCCGAAGGGGCAGCTGCTGGTGCCCCTGGGTCGACGGCGGTTGTCTGGGGGCTACCGGCTCAACGTCCTAGGAGCCGGAGGATCTGGCGGGGCGCAGCCGAAAGGCTAGTGCACCATTTGCCGGGGACCAGCTGGAAGCAGAGATTGATTGAAGAACAGCTGTGGAATGGAGGTGAGAGTTCTGCGAGGGACCTTAGAGAGGCATCAGCCCAGGAAACAAGAGGCAAGCTTCGGGTTGTTTTGAAAGTAGTTGGGGGGGGGTTCACCCCCCTGGAAAGAGCGGTGGTTTCCCTCTCGAAGCCTGAATAGGCGGGAGAGGGTTAAAGTGGACTTAAAATGCTTCTACTGATTGGATGAAGGAAAATGATTTACGAAGAAGATCTGAGTAAGATTTGACTTTTTTAAACTTTTAACTGACTGTTCCTCGCCCTCGTTGAAAAGGAGCAAGATGGCTCACTTCCGTCTTCTTTATTGA
>JANHFK010006840.1:91240-114807 GCA_036250565.1 Sibynophis collaris
GTTCTCCGAACTACTCAAAATTTCCGCTACCGGTTCTCCAGAACCTGTCAGAACCTGTTGGATTTCACCCCTGGGTTAAATGTTATATTAAAGGTGAAAAGAATTCTGAAGTGATTTATCTTGGACTGATTTTTTACAACTCAGAACCTGGCATTTTAACAGATGTGTAGACTTTTAATATCAACTGTATATACAAAGTTTGGGGATGTACAGGTAGTCCTTGAGAAACAAATGGTCATGAATGGAAAAGGGACATTTTAAGATTTTGCAGCTGAGAGCTTTAGCATCTTTGTTTTCCAGGGCCAGGTTAGGTGATATCAAGGAAGAAATGATGCTCAGTTGTCATGGGGCAGGGCAAGACAGGGCATGGTGGCTGATTTATGCCCCACTTCATGCTTCCCAGGCATTTTGTGCTTCCTGATTGGAGTGCCTTTTCGCTACACTGCTGGGCCAGGCTGAAGCAGATCTAGCTTCCTTCCCTGGCTTCCCATTGCTCGCACAATGCTGCAACACTCCCATAACTTGCACATGGTTTACATCAGGCCTCCTAGGGATTCCCTAACCCTATAAACCACCTAGTGTCCTGTTTAATGACCTACACATTTGTTTAACAGCTACATCAGAGAGAGGAGTTGTTAAGCAAGACATTTTGCTTAACAACAGTTGCAACATGTGATTTTAAAGACTCTGTTATGGTCGTATCTCAAGGACTACCTGTATATGTACATTTTCAGTTTTTCCACTTACAAAATATAAAGTTACTTTTATTGGCCATCTTGTGAAGATAAAGACGTCCACATAGTTTGCTTAGTAAGAACATGGAAGCATTGCAATATTTAGCCAGATGTCAGTGATCTACACATTTGCTTCTTGCTTCTCCACATGTAAAATGTAACATTCCCACCTATTCCCATGAGATGGCCTCTTTTTGGACTATAAAGACAGAACAACTATTCTGTCTTTCCCTCTTTAACAGATTTTATTTTATAAAGAAAAAAAGAAATGTAGTTACTAAAGGGAAAATCATGGATTAAACAAGTTGTCTAAAATTTGATTGAGGGATCAGGACAATTACATAGTAAAAGCCTTATGTGTAAGCAGTCCAAATTTAAGTAGAAGAAATTGTTCTTCTATAACAGTTCAAGAAGACTGAGTGGATTTCCCTACCCAAGGATCAGAAATGGCTCTTTCAGTGACTATTGCTGGTTCTTCAGATGGTCTATATTTTCTCAAGATCTGAAAGTGGGGAGGAAATATATTTTGATAATAGGCTGTTTGGTAATTTTCAGAAGAACATAAGAAGGATTTCTCCTCATGCTAATTCCCACTTATACAAAATGTAACCCTTAGTTGTTTTATTTATTCCTCTCCCTCCTTCCCTTCACCCCTGACTTTCTTTTATGCATTTGAATGAAACACCCTTTTACTGCAAGTCATGACTTTTTGCAGACAGAAAAGCTTCCTTTTAATATGCAGATTGAGAAGGCAAAGTTGGATCCTTCTTAGCATTTTCTTATAAATCAAAGGCATTCATAAAAAATTCAAGACCACAGCTTTATTTTCAAATATGATTATTAAAACTTTGGCTACTCTAAGTGAGAGATAGCAGGGAGCATTGTTTCTCTATGTAGAACAACTATATTTCCATATCACCTAGGAAACTCTGCCAAAACTAATTCTGCTATATGAATGCTGCAGCAATTTGCAGAATGTTTCATGACATTGTAGTTGTTTCCTCCAAACCTACAAAAAAGCAATTGATGGAACAAGAGATCCCTTCTATCATTGACTAGCCAACATTATCTTGCATTCTTAATATAGGAAAAACTATTCATAGCTGTTCATTTGACAGAAACTTTGAATCAACTGCAGCTGTTTGAGCAATTACTCTGGGCTTGCTATAGTAATTTGCTATTTGTATGAATCAACTATTCCCAGTGGGACAGGGAAAAAAAGGTTGATTCTGAAAGAGTGGAGTCCTGCTTATTTTCTAGGTTTCAGGATGAACATTAATGATTCCACAACTCAGAATATGCTTTTCAGCAATGTATATTATATCTGAGCTGGAGAAAGATTTTTAAATTTTTTTATCTAAAATTTGCCCTTTTCTCACCCATGTCACCTTTTGTTTTCAGTGATTGAAAATACACTATCCTTGATGAGGTTATAAATATACCATCAGCCAAGATACAAAAACATTTGGGACCAAGAGGAAGAAAGAACTTACCTTTGGCTTCTACATATATATAGAAGTGGTGAATTACTGATGATTATGCTGATGTTAAGGAACTTGGATGCAGACTCTGCAAAGGCTTTGGGTGACAACATCATCACACAAATGCAAGAGATCTATAATTGGAGCTGGAAAATAATCACGGTCTTTGTGGATTTTTAGAGAACTCGGAGGTTTCTATAACTTGGCAACTAACTAAAATAGGTATGAATAGGGGCAGCCTACTTCACATTTGTGTATCCAAATAGTTTGGGTGGACTCTTTCTCAGACAATGAGATATATTTTTTGTGTGAAAGACCATATAACACAGAAAGCAGTAAAGTGCTATGTAGAATTCATGATATCCAGGAGCTCCTTCACTGTATCTTCATTTATAGAGGATAACTTTTGTCATCCATAGCAAAGATATATACATAGTAAGGGTATAGTGGTCACAATAGATGCCCCTTCCATCATGTTAGCATATGACGACAACCCATGAGAGTTTGGTCTAGTGATTAAGGCACCAGGCTAGAAAGCTGGACACTGAGTTCTAGTCATGACTTTAGCCATGAAAGCTAGCTGTGTAACCTTGGGCTGGGCTAGTCTCTCTCTCTCTCTCTCTCTCTCTCTCCTCCCTCCCTCTCACAGGGTGGTTGTTGTGGGGAAAATAGAAGGAAAGTATGTTTGAAATGTTTGCCACATTGAGTTATTTGTAAAAGTAATAAAACTGGGATAAAAATATAATTAAAAAAATAATAAAATATTTTGTTTCCTAAGCAGAGAAACAGAATAATCAAGGTGGGCAAAAAAGCAGTATTTTCAACTTCCTGCCAGCTTTCTCAATGAGTTTCCTTGTGCGAATCTGACAGGAAACATCAGAAATTTCTTTTCCTTCCTTTCCTTCCTTTCTTAGCAGGTGGCTAAGTGTCTGTTGCCAGGTAGAGGAGAAAGCAAGGGATTACAAGACTGGCTAGGAAACTGCCACAGAATGTTGAAAGTAAAGAACTCATGACTACAGCTGCCACTAGTAGCACTGAAGCAGCCACAACCTTCCCAAATTTAAATCCCTGAGAAGTCATGGGTCCTGGAATTTGAACATATTCTGTAAATTAGCCCATTTGAAGTAACTTGGTTCAAAAATTGTCCCAGGGTGCACTATTTTGCCTAGTTAAAGTCATGACAATGAGAATTTTAGTAGTAATATAAATAACAATATATGTGCAAAAGTATTTTCATTCCAATTAAGAGTTACTAGTTCAATGATCTGTCCATGCTTTTTTCCCTGACTGAAAAGTAGCCTAGAACATGCTTCTTAGCATCATCTCAGAAATAGCATCTATACCCAAATTATAACTGAGATTGATAAATTCTTCTCAGAAGTTTCTAAAGAATTTGAGTGGAAATCAAATTCCTGTGTTAGCTGTTAGACACAATGGGTTTTTTGCACTCTACAAAGTTAAAATGGTTATTCATGGCATTTGGGGACATTAAAATCCCTGATATGTTTCAGATCCCATAAAAATAGTTATATATTCTAAATTACCAGAATTCACAGTCCTTAAAACCTTTGCTAATTATAATGCTGATAATCTAAGAATTTATGTAGTTTGTAACTATATCAGCCCACTGTATTTATATTGGGAGAGGGGAGGCCAAATCATTCTGGTGGCATGGGAGGGAAGGATGTTCCAGATGAAAATAAGTGTCTGTCCCTCTCTTAAGGTTAATTCGATTAGTTACAATTGGTGTTGATATTCCATTTATTATACACAGAGATATCATTCCATTTCTTATTCATGCACTCACTTTGAAAACATTATTATAAAAATATTATTTTGTATGGCTTTCTGACTGCCAATATTTTCTTGGTACCTATGAATATAGTATCTGATAGATACTGTGACATAAAATTCTTGTTTCAGCCTATTTTTGGAGTATGGGAAGGTAACAAGAGTTATAACAAAATCTACAAGTTAAACCCCATAATATAACCTCATTGTAGCAAAACTTATTTTCTGAGTTTTTTAAATTGTGGTTCTTTGAGAGAGATAAAAGGGAAAGAAACTGGGCCTGTTGGCTCTCATCCCTGGTTGCAACAATACTCTCTCTCTCTCTCTCTCACACACACACACACACACATACACTGTACCTTTTCATCCAACATATTGTGAAAAAAATAGCATCTTGGAAAGCCTTAGTCCCTTTATTTTTTTCTGACAGTTTGATCTTACCCATTCTGCTTGCTTTTCTTGTCCAACTTTTCCGAAAGACTCCTGGTCCTCCACAAGACCTTTGCTCACCATTGCCTTTAGGCAAGTTATGTCTGCTGATGAATATCCTGTTGCAGGAACACCTACTGGCAATTCAACTCTAAATAATGGTGGGGTTTATACTGGATTAGGTGAAAAGTCCAGGGTTAGGTGTGCATTTAATACCATATTCTGCAAAGTTTTGCAAGGCCCAGCTCATTACTTTAGGTAGATTCCAAGCAGTAGATCTTGACCAATATCAGCTTTCAACAGATTTACCTCCAGGAGTATACAGGTCTTTGTGAGGAAGAAGTTGCAGAATCTTCTGTGTGATATGAGTAAAAAAAAAATCCCTCAAACTCGTGTCTTATGATAAGATTTAGTCAATAAACTAAGGAAGAGTGAGTTGTCCCAAGAGGCAAAAAGCTGGGTACTATTTTTAAAAAAGAGGGGGGGAAAAGAAAGCTATTTCTCTAAGGTAGCTACTTGGGATATGCATGACATAAGATAAAAGAGCAGCTTTATATTACTCATAAATATTCAGGTTTTTGTCACATTCTTTTAACGATGGCAGCAAGAGAGGAATTCATGCTTGATTACTAAGTAAGGCCTTTGGGTAAAGGATCAAATGAAGTGCTTGTAAGAGTTTTTCTGTGTTTTTTAATTGAGCTACCTTTAGTTTACAAGACTGGGTTGAAGAGATGAGGCAGAAGAATAATGTTTTCTGTGCTTTTAAAGAAACTTTGTTATGTGCTTTGAACTAAACGAAATTACCAAAATATTGAATATTATTGAAGGGAGAGTCTAATGTACATAATCCCACATAAACTCTTTTATTCAATTGTTAAATTGTGTTTTAAGCAACCACGCTTTCTTTTTTCCATGGAAAATAAACCTCAAACGAATCACACATTCCATGAATTGTTCTGGGTGGTCTTGGGCAGACCTTACAAGTCAATTGGCATGTCAGTCATCCCTGACCTAAATTAATCATTTAACTACCATAGGCTGCCCATTAGGATGGAATAGTTTGGATGGAAGGTGATAGAAAAGTTCGGAAAAATTGTGTTTTGCCTCTGATGAAATTGATAAGTACTAATCTTTTAGATATCAGAAGTATCATAGGTAAAGTCTTTCCTTCATCCTAGGGCATTGTTGCATATCTATGCCCTTGATTATATCTTCTTTACACCCTGCACTAGGGAGCCCTAGTGGGACAATGGTTAGCCTACAGTAATGCAGGATAACTCTGCCTATAGCCTGGAGTTTGAACCTGACAAGGCCAAAGGTTGACTCAGCCTTCCATCCTTCTGAGGTTGATAAAATGAGGACCCAGATTGTTGGGGGCAATATGCTAACATTACAAACTGCCCAGAGAGTGTTGCAAAGCACTATGGGATGGTATATAAGTCTAAGTGCTGTTGCTATTGCTATGAAGGGTTGTTCTCCGCAGTACAGCCAGGTTTATTAATAGAAAATCTCAGTACATGCTAGGAACACGTACATTAAAAGTGTTTTCTGTTGATTCTTATTGTATTATTTTTAATCCTTTTGCAATTTTACCTGGCAACGTTTATTTAACTTTTGGGAATTTGTACATCACCAAAACGTAGTTTCAATGTTAATATGGTTTAAGTAATATTTTATTCTTGAAATGTCCACTTTTTAAACTTAATATTGCTTCTGATAGTGCAGTTTTGATAGTATTATAATAGTGAAGCCATTTCTTTTCGATCATAAATAGCATCTTAGTAAAACAATGAATTTTTATATTGAGATCTACACAAGTGATCAAGAGTCTAATATGGTTTGCTTTAAAAACCGAACATTTTTACAGTACAGCAAATACATTTTATACATTTTTAAATCCCTCTTTTTTAGGAGCTACTACTTCACTGAAGAAAATGAAGGTGTTTAGTAACATTTCTTCCTTTTGAAAAAAAAAGCACAAAGCAAAACCAAAATTGGCTAGGTGATGGGTGGGAGGGAAGGACTGGCTTTGCCCACCTAGAACATGGTTTTGGCAATTCATTGGAATCCTAAAATTCTCCGCTGAAAGTCCTTCTGTACATATATTTGCTACTGCAGGACAAAAATAAGGTGGCGTGGGAAATTAAATGCAATAAAGTTTTTTAAATGTTTAGACAGAAAAATCAGAAAATACAAATCTATCTCAAATGTTAGTGGTTCAAGTGCCAGTCTGATTTACGCCTTTTGAAAAACTTACCTTTTATATACATTTACAATTTTCTCTTGAGTAATCCCGACTCATACATATATTGGAAATTAGGATTTGCCCATAACAATAAGATTAGCTAGAATTTGTTTTTCTTATTTTTAAATTATTTGAACATTTGAACTAATCCCCATCAACAACCCATGGCTTATATGGCAACTAAGCACAATGTGAAATACCATGGTTCATTTTAATCAAGGCTTATTGCGATATCTAAGCCCAGAATTCTGGCTTATTTGTAAATTGCTGATTCTACTTTATCTGTCCAATGAATAAAAGGGCAAGGCAAGAACACCTATCTGACTCCTAAAACCCTTTCAAATACATATCCATAAATGCTCACACATACCACACAGACAAAATCACACCACAAAAATCCCCCAAACATACACCCTACACCAAAATACCTCACAAAAATGAAACAAACTGATAAAAATGCACAAGACTTCTAAACTATTAAAGAATCTCTCACACATGAAACCCAACAAAAATGACCCATACACATAAAATCCCCCCACAACCTCACACAAACACATGGTGAGCCCTGCAGCATCAAAAACAATTCAGCAAACCAGGCTTAACAGACCTGCTGGTTTAGTGTTATTCATGATTTAGCCATTGCTTTTTGTTAACAATTTGTTTAATGATCCACTGTATATGGTTTGTTATACACCCTTATCAGATGTTTTTTATAGTCTGCACTTGAGACTAGCTTACTTTGTACTTAGGTCTTAATATTTTTTGGTTTTTCACTAAGTTTGATTATGATGATTCCTATCTTTGAATCTCTGTCCCTACACCAAGCCTTTAGTTATAGGGAAAAGTCTTATCAAGCCTTCTCCTTCTATTATATCCTTTCAAATAGAGACACAATGTAGTGGAGTAGCTAAATTGTGGGATTAAGACTGGGAGGATTGATCTTGGATCTGCTTCTAACATCTTATCAATTCTTAATGATGGCAACTCACTGGGATGACCTATGACCAGTCATTTTCTCTCTTACCCCAATCTATCTCATACACCTGTTGTTATAGCAATAAGACTGGAGAAGACAGAGAAATACATAAATAAAATACTACCTTTTCAACTGTTCACAGATTTCACTGCAAAGATTTTTGAGCATCAACAATTGGACAAAATCCCGAGATACCACAGGTGGTTTCTACAATGACCTATACTTGTTCATGAGAGGTGATGAATGAACTATTTTGGTCTAGTTCTGATCCTTTGCAAATTGAGGGCACAGTCTTGGTTACTCGTCCCTAGCCCAAACAAGTATTCAGAAAAAATATTTCATCTTTCAAATTGTTTGTGGGACAATATTCTCACAGGAGGAAAAAAAAATCAGTCAAGTTTCCAAAACCATTCCTGTCAAATTGGTGACTTTTGGTTATACAGTATATTAGTAATGGGGCAGACACAACAGACTGGAAAAGGATCAATAGTCAAGGGTTCAACTAACACAGTTACTTGTGCTACATTTGCGATAATTTCTGAAGTTCTCCTGGAAGATTTCAGGGTGAGAAATTGCCTAGCAGAAATGGAGGGTGCTGTGGATTTAGGGAGCTCATATCACTTGCTGCAAGTGTAATATTTACTGCCTAGTTCTTGCAAGATTTTAAGCAAGCAACAAATACAATGTCTGGGCTCCAACCACCCCTTCATTTTAAACATATATCTGCACAACTGTTACACCCCAAACATAGGGAAGTACCATATGCTAAGATTCAAATTTTAATTCAGTAATGTGTTAATTTTTTTAAAAAGACCAGTAAATCCTGTTTATGGATATGCTTTTGTTTCTGTTGTATCTGCTCTGAGTTGACAACTCAGAAATATTTAGTCACTTAAAGGTAAAAAAATTGCAAAAGTTGAAACTATGACTATAGATTTAAAAATGCCTTTGTTTCTTAAAACAAACTTTAGTCTGAAGCCTAGATAAATGACATCCTCAAAAGAGTTCTGTCCTACAGGTTTTATGCTTGATCATCAATTACCAGATATTAAAATAATTCAGATTAATTTTGCAGTATGTGTTAAATTGAATTCTACTTTAATTTAACAACAGTTGGATAGCTGAACATCTGATTCTCCTACCATTTTCTGGTCTGCCTCAAATGATTTGGCTAACCAGAGATTATTGTTCTTTCTCATGGGCAGTGCTTCATCTAAATTATTGCCAGTGTCAGATAGCCTTCACACATGAAGGTGATGTGTTGCACCACCACAGGATGGAAGAGCATGACTACAATTCCCTCTGAAGTGCTACAGAGGACTGTTTATACTTACCAATGTTTCTCACATGTAGATCAGGCTTCTCCCATCTGTTAAATTTGTTTAGATATGTATTGAAAACTGATTAGAGTGTTTGGTATTTTCTATACTATTTGGGAATGGGTAGATTAGGATATAAATTAGAACCCACCACCATATTTTGAGCTTTTTATGAAATTTGTTTACTCTTCTGCTGTGGCTGGTTTACTTTGGAGCCAGCAGAGCATCTCAAGCAATGCCCCAGATGTCATTTTCCACTTAGGGGGCTGCTGTAATAATGAAAGTTATGTAGCTTCTCCTGCCTTCCTTCCCACTATACTTTCCTTTCCTTACTAGAAGTGTCAGCAGAACATAGATCTCTTCCCTATCAGATTGGGGAAACACCTCTACTAGTGTAAAACATCCTCTCCCATTCAACATTTTGGCTTGAAATATTGGAAAGATCTACAATACTGTCTTCCACCCAAAGCAGAAACACAACAAAAACAACACCCAAATGTATTGCTACACAAGCCTATACACCTGTTTCTTTTTGTGTATGAGCGTGCAAAATGAATTTCATCTGAAGGCCACCAGATTCTTATACACAAAACATAATTCTATTATGTCTGGCAACACTGTGATGGAACACAATTTTATGCTGCACAAACGTACACACAAAATAGTATGCACATGTTTTGAGGACAGACACACACGTACATACATGAGCAAGAATGTATATTTTGATTAAGGATCTTGGAAATAGACATTCTTAGCAAATATGGATGACAGATCAATTGTAATTTATTTTCTTTTAACACTGTATCATCATAAAGAAAACTGGTATAAATGAAAAAAATCTATTTCAAATATCTACATCTAAAATTTTAGGCAGTGAAAAAGCACTTTGTTGACAAGGAGTGTGGAATGATGAATGTTAATTGTCAGAAACTGCTGAATGCCTTTTTTTTTTAGTTGCCACAAACAAATTCACATATCAGAACGAACAATACTGCTAAATATCAGTTTTTGTTTTCTCCTGTTAAAACATACTGGGGAAAAGAAAAAAGGAAAAGAAAAAGAAAAAAGAAAAAAACCCTCCCCTACCCCTGGAAATTCATACATATTTCAAAGTTGTGTAATTGAAGCAATATTTAAAACCATAGATGAAGAAACACTGTGGCATTGATGTAATATACACAATGCACTTTGCTCTCTCTTTCTCTCTGGTTTTTAAATCTGTAATGTACATCAAATACTTTACAACAATGCATTAACAAAAGGCAAGAAACATCTTGCTGTACAGAGGAAATCCCAAATGCAACTTGAAGCCTAAATTCACAATGGATGAAGAGAGGAAACAAAGGGTGAGAAGCTGTCCCCCATAAGGTTTGTAAACTGTTCATTTTCTTGTGCTTAACTCTGGACTCACTTCAGTGGTTGTAACTTCCCTAACTTCCTTCAGCCACATTCAGTGTACAGTACTATTTGTTTTAAACTCTACATTACAAGGTCAACTGCAAAGCTGCCCTCCCCCCAGTATATTTCTATATCTATATTTAAGAGATAGGATTCTATAGATACAGAAATAGATACACATCCCACTCTTTCTAATAACACTCCCGCGCTTAGTTTCCCATTCTTTTAGCCATCTAAAGATACCTTAATTGTTCCAGACTGAGTATTAGGGCCTTCCTATGGAACAGGCTTTAACAAACTAAATTTGCAGGAAAAGAATGTCTTGTGATATGCATGCACATGCACAGTTCCTGGACCTCTTCTTTTTTTCTTGCCCAAATCTCAAACCCAGGAATCTGGAGAGGCTGGATAGTGGCTTGTTTCATAATTGAGTTCACTATAGGGCCGAGCAGCAGAATAGAAATCAACGTAGTTGCCAGTGGACTTGAGTCCCAGGTGCATATTGTACTCGCTGGCAGGTGGGCGATGATGCACTTGGTCTTCAAAGAAGGACTCATCATAGTTTCTTGATGAATTTTGAAATGGCTGATATGGTTCGTATTCCTTTCTTGTGGGCTCCTGTGGGACCGGCTGTGTTGAAACCTGTCAACAGAGTAAGAAGTCTTGGCTTGTTAGGGAAGACTATAATGATGGGAAACAAACTGCCATGTCACTTAGAGTGCAGAGCAAAGTTCCACTTCAGTGGGACTTATTAAACATTACCAACATTTCAGCTGCTGCGGAAAATATCTTAGTTTTCCTGGATGAATGTCACTGTTCTGCTTGATCTTTCTCCAAAGATTGTTTTATATTTGCATTTGCAACCACTTTTAACAGAGGTTTTCCTCAAAAAAGAGGTAAAATAGACTTCACATTAAACTTTTATACATAATATTTGTGTAATAAACTTTTACACATTTGTGGGCGGAGGATCTCAGATTGCAGAATGTGAACAATATTAGGAATGCTTGTCCATTGGTAAATTCATATAGTTAGAGACATATTTATTTAAAATTTAAATCTTTAAATTCATATTTAAAGTGACATCTAGACTCAGGGCAAGTTTCCTCACTTCAGACCATCTGCACACTTCCCAACCTCATATCCCTTTGTAGACCCTGATCCATATTATTGCTACTACTAATTTCATACTCGTATGTCACATAACTCTAAAGCTGATAATAACAGAAGTTCACAAGGTATTGCATAAAAATGCAAATATGATAACCCTGCTTATTTGTTGTTTCCTGCTTATCAGTTTGCTTTGCTTGTTTTATAATTTGTGATTTTAAGAAATAATTATTTTAGAAGAAAAATCTATTTTTTTCTAATTAAAAAAATTACTATACAATTATATAGAAATTGAAATATAAGAAAGTGGAAATAGGTTTTTGAAACATTAAAAAAATATTCTGGCTGCATGCTAGCAGTAATGGTTTCAGACCAGAAAGCTACTTACAGAAATGTTTAGTCCACAGTTACATGGAATAGTCATCCCAAAGGTCATACCCTGGGCAGGGTAACACAACCGTCTTTTAAATAGGTGAGAACTAGTTTGGTATAGTGTTTAAAGGCTCTTAAGCTAGAAACCAGGAGACGATGAGTTCTAGTCTTGATCTAGGCATGAAGCCATCTGGATGTCTTTCTGTTAGCCCTAGGAAACAGGCAGTGGCAATCCACTTCTGAAAATGTTCCCAAGAAAACTGCAGGGACATATCCTAGCAGCCACCCAGAATCAAGACTGACTTAGATACACACAAAAGTAGAAGATTAAATACATAATCCACTAGGTGTCTTTATTTACATAATGATAGCCATTTTTTTAAATTGTGAAGGAATTTACTTATTGAAAGCTAGTAAATTGAGTTTTTAAACTACCACAAAACAATCGGTCACTGAAAGCTCTTTTCACAAATATGTGATTACTGTTTACCATTTTCATGAAAATATATTTCTAATAGTTGTCTCTCTCTTTCACTTTCTCACATTCTTCTCAACAGAATCCCATCAGCAACTTCCTGTGTAATGGAGCTTCTCTAGCCTCATTTTTCTCTTATATACATACATGCCACAGAAAACGTGAAAAACATATATTAGAGATGTTTAATAATATTTCCAGGAGACTACTTCAGATGATTTCAAAACTACTTTTTGAAAATGCCCAACTTTCACTCTCTTTTATTTGCAAATAAAGAAAGACATGTGCTTACGAACATAATAATGAAAATGTTTCTGCCATGTACTGATGCATCTGAATCATAAAGCTGCTTGGAAAATAGTTGAATATAAGTTGCATTTCCATAATTTACTGATAAATATAACATTTACCAGGATAGACTGGGAAAAGTTCCTATCTGTGAAACAGATTGAATAGTTTTTCAACTATGATGCTTTAAAATTATTGCAGCTATATTAATCTATTTTTTTTTAGTTCAAAAGGGAATAAGTTGATTTACCACTTACTTGGTTGTGTTTGATATCTTCAGCAGGTGCACCGTAAGAATTTCTATACAAAGTAGAGATTCCAGAGTTCTGACCTAGAAGTGGGAGAAATAGGGATTATGTTACTAGGCAAAATGGCAGATATACGTGTGAACTAGTAGCGGTGGTAGGGCAAATTCAATAAGCCTTTATTAGCAATAATTTACTGATTCCCCACATTAATCATCTATAAGAAAGAACATGTGACTGACATGTTTGTACTTCATCCCTTCCGTATATTAGGAAACTAGAAATCTTTATGCTGCACCGAAACCAGTCATAGATACTTACTACGTACAGATTTCTTGAAAACATTTTAACAGTGAGAAGAAGCTGTGAAATCAATCTCACATCAATAAACAATTGACCGTCCAAGATGTATAGGCAGACAAGAGATTAAGGGATGACAGCACACCAGAAAGAGAATAGTTGTGTGTAGGAATGCTTTGCTAAATCATTCTGTGCTTTGCAGAGTCATAAATAAATGTATGAATGTTCGGTTTAAAGCTGTATCAAAAAGATTGCACTGTCACAAAAAATTACTTTTTCAGAATGCAGCATACAAACTCCTGGATCACTAAGAATGGTTCAAGAGAGTTTTGATTCGTCTTGAACTTTTCTGGGAAAATGTGCTTTGTTTATTTAAGGTAGTATATACTCCAATGCTCAGCCAAAAAAATCTGACTTTCTTTGCTGTCATATTTAGTGGGGGGAACCACAGAAAGGGTAGATATAATAGAACTATAGACATACATAATATATTTGATGATAGTTTTTTAAAATGAGTGGTGCCAGATATTATAGTTGATATAAATGGAACATTACATAATTGCCCTAAATGTACATATTTTACATACATAGTAATCTTGTGGTCTTAGAATGTTTGGCTACATATTACTTTTAAAAGCTAGTTATTCTAGTGCATTTCGTCAGGGAATCTATTTTCTCAGTATTCAACCAATGGTTATTAGAACGAAAATTGAATAACTTCCTTTCCAAATGATGAGAGAATAATCTCCAGTTTTCTGTGAGGTAACCTATTTTATAACTTGTATGGGTTGTTCCTGAAGCCTACAAACCAAATATAGCACTCTATTTTGTGAGTGTTCAGTTACAATTAAGAATCTAACGTGTGGGCTGCCAGAAGAAGCATCCTTAATATCTTTCATTAAGTATTAACAGCCTGAACCTCCTCATATTGTAGATTTATCCAGAATTATGCAAACAAGCAGTACTCGTTTTATGTTCTTCTCAATGAATAAAAAGAAATTTAGGCGGCTTGCATATTAGTTGATTTCAAAATGCTCCTGAAAATGCAAGCGTTACCAGTAAACTGATCATAATTATTTAAAAGATGTCTTGACACATCTCCTGTTTTCTTTTGTTGGGAAGGTCTTATAAAAGGATTACAAGAGGTTGAATCAGAACAAGACTGTGAGTTGCACAATCTGGAGAGATTGTGCAACTCACCACATCACTCACTGACCACATCAGGTATTTTTACAATTGGACTACAATTTCAGATTCAAGGGACTTAACTCAGAGAACTGCAACCATCACACTGGACAATAATGGATGGACCTGGAAGTTCTTGCTATAGCTCTACTATTTCCCTCCCTTGTCTCACCAAAGCTGGTTCAAAGGTAGGAGTGGCTCCATATTCCTAATAGTCTCCTATGGCAAGTACAGTGCAGCTGTGATCAAGACGTTTATGGCTGCATACTATCTTTGACTCTGCAACTGCAATTCAGTCTAAAAAAAATCTGACTGCAAATCATCTGTCAGAGTTTAAAAAGAAAGGCTCACAATGTTGAGATTTCATATCATGCTTTATTGAACTGTTTAATGTTTGTTGATTCTGGGTTTCATTCATGTCAGTTGAAAGCTCTTTGTCAAGGTGGTAATTCAGTTCATACATAATCAAACAGAATAATTGTTCATTTAGTCTTCGTCTACTCTTCAGATTTGATGTGGTAACCATGTGCCACAGCTCTCCTCTGGTAGCCTGTAAAAGCAAAATAAGATTTGTAATCTCTGTTTGTAACCAGACAACACAAGCTATTATAGATGACATTTGTTTTGGCTTGAAAGTCTAGTCTCATAAGACACTTGACTATTTGGCAGGGCAAAAATGAGACTCCTATCATTGTCTATGCATTAGTACTGTAGCCAACTAAAATGCAAGATAGAGGGAGCAAGGGAAAAGAAAGAAACATCACAAGAACTGGAATAACAAAAGCCTGCAAAAAGTCATTGGTTAAAAAGTGAGAAAAGAAAATGATAGACTAGCTAACTTTGCATGGACAGGTTAATAAACATGCTCCCACTGTAGCATATATCAGTCTGGCCTTTTATACTGCTCAATTAGATTCAAACAAGCAAGGTTGTACTTATACAGTAGCTATGTAAGGAGTAGTCAACCATATACTTTCCCCACACAGCCCAGACATAGCAATGAGGGATAGTGTGTGATAAGATGGTATAAAAGCAGCAGATCCCACTGTAGATTTGCTTCAACAAGGCCTTAAATCTACCCCCATGACATCAAAAATATGAAGAATCAGCACAACAAATTACACTAGGGAAGAAGCTAAAATGGCCTTTTAAACATAAAATCCAATTCTAAACAGTACCTTTATCTGTTGCTGTTTTGCAGTTCTTCAAAAGTTCTTGATGAATCAATTATTTAATGAAGGATTCATGGGCTTCAGATGATCAGAACTATTGTTCTCGTAGAGTTCATTTAATCTTTTGGCTCCACTGGATGACATTTGGGGTATGCTATAGATCATGGTATCATGGTATGATGGAGGCATTGCTGTTTAACAAGAAGCTTAAAATGATAGCTCTTGAGAGTCTGGTTTCCTATTATCAAACAAAATTGCTGAAAGGAACAGTTGTCAAGTATCATCATCTACAGCAGTGAATCCATTTGGTTTTACTACAGTTAACACTCAATAATCTAATGTTTTTAAATAGTTTTCCTCCAGCTTGTCCTTTTACTCCCTCAACATACCTATTTAGGTAAGTATATGTCATCTGTGTTCCAAGAATTTGAGGGGGTACTGTGAGAAAATAAGGACCAAAAAATTAAATAATCTCCTTTTATTCAAAGATAATCAAGGGTATATACAACATTTTTTAATATATAGCAGAAAAGGCAAGGTTTGTCAGCTTATCTTGGAAACTCTCTTTTTCTAAAAGGATGTTTGTGGTCATTATGGCTTTGCCTCTGATTAATTTAACAGGTTTTGCATACTGGTGGAATTTGAAAATACCTGGTTTAGATGGTACCACCTACAGATGTTGTTCTTATTAGGAAACTTCCTGTTATTCCTATTATAATAACCTTAAAACATTGAGAAATTATTAGGTTCAGGTTAGATTTAGTTCTGTGCCATGCTGGTCTATGGCTTGTCAACAAAATTGATAAAGATTTTACCCTTTTCCCTAAGCAAATTGCTTTAATCTCCTTAAAATATTCCCTGTAGAGACAGATGAGTGGATAACTAAACTCCCTTTGCTCTGTGTATGGTAACCATATTCTCATTTTCATCCCAGAAAGCCATCAATATAACTTTATTCTGCTGAAAAAAAGAGGTTAATAGAGGATGTGTAATAAAGATAAAATTGTCCCTGTGGTGAGGAAGAGGTGATAAACTGGTACAGAACTTCACAACTGATGGGATAACATTCAGTTCAGGGGTCCCCAACCCCGGGTACCATGGGCTGACACCAGTCTGCGGCCCACCAGGAACCAGGCTGCACAAGCAAGCAAAGCCCCATCCACACACATGTGGGATCCAGGCAGAGCATGAAACCATGCCTCCCTGGTCTGTGGAAAAAACACCCTTTACAGAACTAGTCCTTGGCACTGAACAGATTGGGAGGCACTGATTTAGCTGATTTGCCATGATTAAAAATATCCTAAAAATCAGTAATATTAGTTACTAAAATAGCATTTTTTAATTATTAGCATAATAGCCAGACAAAGCTAAAACTGATAAATGATGGAATTTTGGAAAAAGGAATGGACATAAAAGAATGCAGATGTCCTTCCCCCCCCCTTAAGATCCTTTGAAGCATTAAAAAAAAGGGCTCTCTTCCCACTAAGGCAATGGTGAGCTTTTTCTCTGTCTCATGGTAACATAAGGAGAAAAGATGATGTCCATATGCAAAGTGCATCTGTTTGCACAATAGAGGCCTTTGCATTGATATACATAACAGAATCATAGTTCTTCTAGATGATGTCACAGATATAACATCTGGAAAGGCAAAGAAGCTCATACCGTATAATGAATTTAAACACTTGAGTGAGATTATAATCACAAATCAAAGTATGACATTAAACCAGCTTTTCCCAACTTGATGTGTTCCTTGGCTCCTCAAATGTCCAACTCCCATCAATCGCAGCCAATGACAGTGGATTATGGAATTTGTAGACTGAAATATCTGGATAGTATTAGAATCCTTATATGCAGCTGAAATTAAATTTAGCTTTATGCTATTTTTTGTAACAAAATGTTTCTAGATAGATGATGATTTTCATGCCATTTTCCCAAATGCATTAGTTACTTTATCTGAGGTTGGGTGGCATTCTTCTGCCACGCCATGTTAAAGACTTCTATTTTGAAATGAAAGAAATACCTCATAGAACTCTTTTAAACCCCTTTTCAGAAAACAGCATAAACATTACAATTTTAAATAGCAATAAATATAACTGTAAAATTAAGCCAAAAATTTTGTGGGAAGCAGCTAATTAGCATTTGTTAAAGAGAGAAAATTATATTCCCTAGATAATGTAGAGCTGTAAAAAAAAAAGGAATTTGGACTGTCATAAGCAGTGATTTACTCCACATGGGATGAATTACAGTATTATAATCACTGCCAAAGCACAACAATAGCTAAAGATGATTGTGTGTGCTCTCCAATATTGTTGTTAGCCACAATAAGTGGGTCATACATACATCCTTCAGTTTAAAATAGTGTTTTACATCTTTTTGTTTAAAGCATGCTGGCAAAAAAATTCTGTGAGTTGAAGTTCACATATCTTTAAAATTGCTAAAGTGGAGAAATAGTTGCTTTAAAGGAAGGAGGAGGAGGAGAAAGAGGAAATGAAATCAGATAAATCGCTTTTCCTTTTATAGGGGAAATACTATTAAGATGCCAGGTTCCTATAGTAAACATTATGGTGCAGAGTTTGAAGGCTTGGAGTTTTGAAACAAAAATTTAAATCTGACATTCAATACATATACAAATTGAATTCCGTCAAGTTGTTGCCTCAAAATGATTAGCAATATTTGAGTAGAAGATTTTAATGTAGTTTACAAAGACTGTAAAGCTTAAAACATTCTTACTAAGTATGTCTGTATTACCATCAGAGTCAATTCCAACCCAGAAAGTTTTCTTCCACAATGTTTATATATCACATACAATTCCTGGCTCACCTGTCATGGTGTCTTTTCTAGAAGTATGCTCTCCTTTATTCCCATGGTAAGTAGCATTTGTTCCAGTTGACTCATAATCTGTTTTTCTTTCTTTTAAACTGATCATTTCCCGAGGGGAGGCTGGGGCACTTGCTGCAAACAAAAACAAATGCAGATTTTAGAACTCTGATTGAATGAGTTACATAGTGAAGTATATGAACAATGTTCTAAGCAATGCAGCAATGTGGCATCTGGACATACATAAAACTCTTAAATGGAAATAATCTTGATCATATACCTTAGAAATTAAATTTAACGTATTGCCTTTGAACATCAGCTGTTTAAAATCTTTGTCTTATAGAAGAGGGAAAGGTAAAGCCACAGAGATAAACCATGACAGCTCTGCATCTGCTGAACCCCATTGATACAGATCAGATCAATCAATGGCATCACACAAAAAAGGAATAGAAAAATAATAGCAATAGCACATAGACTTATATATTGCTTCACAGTGCTTTACAGACCAATCTAAGCAGTTTACAGAGTCAGCATATTGCCCCCAACAAACTGGTTCCTCATTTTACTGACTTTGGAAGGAGGGAAGGCACTCAGATCCAACCTTAAGCCAGTGAGAATCGAACAGCCAAACTGCTGGCAGCCAGCAGTCAGCAGAAGTAGCCTACAGTACTGCATTCTAACCACTGCACCACCACAGATCTTATAATAATGATGATTATGTCACCACAGGCCAAAAGTGGCACTCCTGAACCTTTCTAGAATTATTCAAAGGTATCCTCCACGAACGCCGTAAAATTTGTCATAATGGGGATGTGCACATAGCCGTTTCATTGACTTCACTTATGTTTTATGATTCACCACTTTGTGGTCCAGAATCACACTGGTATTCTATTCATATCAGTTCCACAAAGGCCCAGAAAATAGCAGATTATGAAATTTAATATACCCAGCACTGATTTGATACTCTCATATACTTTTAATGTTGGCCTTTTGTTAAGATGCAGAGCAGCAAGGGCAAGTTTTTGCTCAAAGCAAGGGATAAATGGAACATCATTTGACTAATAATTAAAGACAGCATTGTGCTCCCTTTTCACCAATTATTAAAGACTTCACTAGTTCCCTTTCTTTTAGGCAAAAAAGGGAGGTTTGGAAACTTAAACTTTCTGCTGTGATTTCCTGAGTCTTTTCATCCTTTATATAGTCCAATATCTTTTTTTATTATTATTGAGCAGTAGTGCTCATGCTGTTCCTTCAGAATCAAAGAACCCATTCTAAGTCATACATGATTGGTTCCTAAACTAAATTTAGCCATCAGCTAACAAGTATGACATACATGCTTTTCAATGCTATGAGGTTATCAAATCAGGAGGTGGTGTGGAACGTGTGGACAATACACTTTGAGATATATCCTTTCAAGAGGCATGCTCGTAATCCACCAGATTTGTACTTCAGATAGCAGTATACCTTGTACATAAACTTCAAAAATAAATGTTTTTCTTTCAAGTGAAACCATTATCAACATTGCTATTAATCAAACATAGTAATCAAATTCTCTAGGCCCAGATAAAGTTATCATCCAGCTTGCCATCCTTGCCTTTTTATATTGTAAATTAACTGGATTTGTAATGTTTGGTGAAGTTTTTTTATCCATCTTTTCCAAAAGGGGAAAGCTGCTAGTTATCTGAAGCATTTTGATTACAGCAAGAGCCTCTTCCAATTCAAAATAAATGCATGCTCCTTCTTTGCTTGTTCACAGTGAAGATGTTTTCTTAAGAGAAAGCACATAGGGAGCCTGATATATGCTTTCTCCTTACCCAATATTTGAAAATATTACTTGCTTATTCTACTAGGTCTAAAAAAAACCCCAACTAGCTACATTTTCTTTTCCCAACCTTCTCTATTCTTTCCCAGCAAAAATTAGCAGATTTTGCAATTGGTTTTGTAGGTTTCTGAGTAGGGCTCCCAATTTTTTTCTTGATGAAGAATCTTTGGCTTCTTGGAATCAAAGAAACATTACAATGGCTGTGCTTGGATAAAGGACTTTTTGCAGCCACACATCTTTGAAATCAGCACAGTCACCAGCTCTTTTGAACAAACAATGTAGAAAACTTGAATGTTACTGTTTTTCCTGCTTTTTGCCACCTCATTGTTCTCTTATAAAGTTGAATTTGATTTTCTTCAATTCCATTTTGCATGGATTTTGGTATTTTGGCCCCATCCCATTTGCTATCTATTCAGTCATGCTAAGGCCATACATTATCAGTTTGCTTCTAGTTATTATAAAATACTGTATATTAATAAATTATGCCAAAACTCAGTGAAAAAGGACAGTAATGACAGTTTACCCAAAGGTTTAGAAACATTAAAGAAAAAATGTGTGGCGAAATCCATTATACAATCTCCAATCTCTTCATAACTTGAGAGAGAACATTTTCAAAATAAAAATGAACACAGCAATATGCAATCTTACATGAATTAGGCAGTGACAGTTATTTATTAGCATAGATAATATATCCAGAATGTATTCAAATCAACAAGGAAGGGGAGAAACCAGAAGAATAAGTAACCAAAATTTACGTACCCCTGTAAATTCTATGACTACCCACCAATCTGTGTTATGTCACTCACAGTAAAATTGGGTAAGAATGCATTTTCCCATGTGAAGAACCCCCAGTAGTATATAACAGAACCTTGCTGTAATGGGAGGTTGGTATCCATGGGTGGTTGTTACTATTATAAAGTATTGTAGAGGAAAAAAAACAGCTCTGTAACTCTGTGCTCATAAAGCTCATATAGCCTTCTTGATACAAAGATTCAAAGCTCATCCAAGCAAGAAATGGGAAACTCAATCCCAAGAGAAGAAAATGCTTACACTTTCCATTTCAACAGCTTGAGAACAAAAATGCTCAGCTATAGATGACAGAAATCAGAAACTACAGGTAAAAGCTGCTGAATAACTCAGATGTTATATACCTGAATTGCTTGGTTGAATGTAAAGCACTGCTTCAAGCCCTGTTGGTCTATTGGCCTTCTGTAAGGTCTTAGTTTTTCCTCTAGGCAATGGGTCAGAATGCTGGATAAGTCCATCTAGAAATGAAATGATTTGAATGGGAATATGTTGCTTTTAATCTCAGTTGTTCTATACTGAGTATCTTGAGTTCTGTTGCTTTTGCGAATTTAACAGCCATACACAATATGTACATAAAACAATAAGGTTAATGTGAGGCAAATAACACTTAAAAACACTAAAATCAATACTGATGCATAATCATGTGGCGACTACCCCCCCCCCCCTCTGCCTAAAAGCAGTGTTTCCAGCTCCTTTGTAAAACCCGATAATCCAGGGAACAAGAATGAGTAATAAAGGGGAAGAAGCCACTGATCCTGGATTTGTATTTTGCCCCATTCAACTCAATGGATATAGTATGGCGCCAACTAGAAAATGAGCGAGTGGTGTCCAGTTTTGGACTGTTAGTAACAAATCTATCCATCCAACCAAGCAAATAACCAGCCAGCCAGACAAAAACTCAAACAGGCAACAATGGCAAATACTTTATTGACCAGCATTTGGGAGGAAATCTAACCCAAAATATTAAGAAAAATGGGAAGTTGTTCAGCAGCAGCTGGGGAGCAAACATAGGATGTGGTGCATTTGCTGCATAACTGCCAGTCATAGTATGTAGGTTGTCATACAGGTTCTCAATTCTATGCATCCTTCTGGGTACTTGTAAGGAAATCTTTCTCCTCTCCTGTTTTTAAAAGGCTGTGAGATAGTTCTTGTATCTGGAGGACAGTCTCTAGGAAATAATTGGAAATGGAAAGAATGAGCCTCAGGCAGTGAGTGGAAGACATAATTTAAAAAATCTGAATACATAGATATTTGTTGGTAGAAGGAGAGAAGAGTGAGTGATACCATCTGATTCTTTGTCAGTGTTCGTACCTCAGTCTCCAACCCCCACTGGGGAAAGAGACTTTGGTGTCTGTGAATATAGCCATGTTTAAGGCCAAAGCAGCAATCCCTTTGAGGCCAAAGGAATGCATATAGCATTTTTGGAAAGCCCAATGGGTGCAATGATTGGGGCAATGATTGAAAGAGGTAAACTAAATTATTTTTCTTGCTTGAGTGAGGAAGTCTGTGCAATACCATTAGTTTTCTACAATAGTAGTAAAAGAAGAATCTGAGATTTTTTTAAAAAAAGAAAAACTTCATGTGGGTTCTGTAATGGTTTGTTCTGTTGTATACATGTGTTGCTCTCTCAGGCAGAATTGTGTGTGAGTGAAATGGCTGGCTGGTGTCAACAGCTGCACAGTTTCATCTGAGCAGGGATAAGTGCTTTCTCTCCGAGTGCGATAACATTTCCTTTTGTCATTACAGTGTAGGCAAGTCACCTTATTTACAAAGGGAAGGGGGAGGTAGTCACAGCAATGAACACTTTGTTGTGATTGTTCTTTTCACTTGCTTACCTGTGTGAGTTGTTCTATCCAGGTGTACTCCACTTCTTGGAATGTAATTTGATGCAGGATGTTTACATTCAGGTTTCTTAGCACTCTCTATGTGACTACTAAGCACAGAGGTTAGCAACATATTCAAGTTTCTGTAAGGGTTTCAGGTATGGCTTTTCCCACTGGTAAAATTTCTTCTTGTGAAATTTAAGTATGCAATAGAGTAATAATATTAAACAAGAAATTCAAAAAGACGACGAGGAAGAGTTTAATAAAAGTAACTTGAGTCTACTATTTAAATATTTAATATGGTTAAGAAGCAAACTATATCATGAAGCAGATTAATTAAAATAAACATTAAACACATTTGTTCTCTGTGAGATACTGGTAATGAAATGAAAATGCAATGTAATTTTCCTGAACAAGCAATGCTACATGTTCCCTCTTGCTAAATCTGGTCAACACTTTACATCAATACAGGTGGTACTTTTGTGTGTTATAATTCAAATGATTCATCTAACAACAAAATTATTTCATATTTTGTATATCCCCAATGAAAATAATCAGAACTTGTTTATTTTTGCGCTTCCTGAAAGAAATTCCTTAAACACCAATTCTGTGTAATTGTCAATGAAAAACTGGAGATTTCATATGTAAAATTATTGAATTCAGTCATAAAAGAACACTTTTGATATTCTTTTATGATCCCACAGAGAATATAAGGGAATATTCATGAATCTCAAATGTGCTTGGGCATACCTAGTAACACCATCCAAAATTATATATG
>JANHFK010006840.1:143606-153800 GCA_036250565.1 Sibynophis collaris
GGGGGGCAATAAGCTGACTTTGTATAAATATACAAAAGTATGAAGGCTATTGCTTAGCGCATTGTAAGCTGCCCTTAATTTTCGCAGAAGGGCGGCATATAAATCAAATTAATTTTAAAAAAAAAATCTGAGTCACAAGTGTCAGAAGAGGTGGGCCTGATGATACCTCCAAATTGTGGCTAGGATCAAGATTCAATGTCTCTGTGACTCCTTGATTATCTTATCTTAGTCCTCTTTGGCCAGCATCATGACAGTAGTTCTAATGATGTAGAGAAGATAACTAGCTTTTTAAAGAAACCTTGGATTTCTAAATTGTGTATTAGCTGGATTTGATATCATAGCCCTATGTCACATATTTATTTGTATTCCTTTCGATATATGCTCTAAAAGTTGATACTGCAATGTAAAAATATTGGTATTGTTATAGGAAAGATGTAAGCCTCCTGCCACTAAGAAATATACTTTGAAGACATACAAATTCCTCACTTGCAGAAAAGAAAGTAATATATCACTCTAAAGTATTTTAAATTGATCAAAATGGTAACATAAACAATGGCACTTTGGTATTCAACGGCTTTGAAACTCATAGAATTTGGTACACAACCCATTTTGATGTGAAAAAATTTGCTTATGCAGGGAAATATCTTCACAGGATTTAATTAAATTGTATTTTCTTTATCTCAGTAATGTCTGAGGGCATCATGAAATCTATCATCATCATCATTATTAATAACAACAACAACAATAACAATAATTTATTGGCTGCCTATTTTACCACTACACTACTTGCCAAAAGATGATGGGAGAACTCTACACATCTCAATAAACATTAGTTTTCAGGAAGTTACAGATAACAAATTACAATTTACAAATTAAAATTTGCTGTTGTTAGTTGCAAAGCCGTGTCTGGCCCATCGAGACCCCATGGACAATTAAAATTTACCTTTAAATAAAAAAATGATGAAAAAAATATTAAAGCTAGATTTTAAGTGGAACAGCAATGGTAAAGCTCAGTATTTATAATAATAAGCTCAGAATTTGTTTCCTAATTTCAGGCTGTTTCTGATTCTTGGTACAGCCAGTTAACACAATTTTAGAAGGTTTTCACCAAAAATCTTTTGCAAATTTAAGCATACAATAACTTGTGGCATGTTGTAATTTATGCATAGTGCATGCATCTTTGAATGATGGTTTGGGCCTGATTCCAGTTCTAGTGTTCACTATTTCTTGAGAGAGGCCTAATATATGGGTTAGAGATACTGTAATAACTGGTTGTTAGAAAATGGAACAAATGAAAAAGTTATCACAGCAGCACAGTGTGGGAGAACCACTGAGATACTCTACAATTCAGAAAAAGGGCAAAAGAACAAGCCTGTAAGATGAAGGCATCTCTAGAACATTGCGTATTGCCTTATCCCAAAATTAATCAGTAATAATCCATTCTTGAATAGAAAAGAAAAAGAAATAATTTAAGGATTTGAAGGTTTTTTCCTGTATATGTAGGACCAAAGAATCTGAGCTTTTACATTTGTAAAAATGGAAGACTGAAAGGGAGAGAACAGAAAGTTATAACAGTTAATGGCACACAAAGTTAGAAATACCACCATCTCCAGCTAATTCTGAGCATTGCTCAGTGAGCAAGGAAAAGAAAATCATGCCTGAGTAATTAACTCAATTCAATATCAGAAGGTATAATACCCATTAAGCAAATTGATGCAGTAGGGTTTGTTTAACCATCTCTGCTAACTATATAATCAATGCTTATGACCTGAGATAAATCCAGATTTCATAATAATATAGACAACGTGACAAAATGTCTAATTATAATGTGCAACAGCTCCAAACTGAACTAGATTCCAATTCTTAAATCTATTTTCCCTTTCCATTTGAGAGGGAAAATTCATGGTGCTATTCTTTATTCTTCTAATGATTCCCTCCCTTCATTTTGTAAGAGGAGGATAGCTTATTGGACAAATCCATGGGAATGAAAGATTCTTAAATAAGGGAATAAGTGAATAAAGAGAATTCCAATACACCTAAGAAAAGGCGGTGAAGTGTCAGGCAGCTTAGGTACCCTTCTGCCCCTGGCAGTAGCCAACCCTGCCCTGTCTGCACTTGTGCTGTCCTGAAGCAGCCACTTATCCACCCACCGACCTTGTTTGCATGCTGCTCTGGATTCACAACTTCCTTCCAGTTCCTCATTCACTTTTGTTTGTTGGAAGTCAGCAGGAAGCTGTGAGGAGCTGCTTGTTTAACGACTGGTGATTCTCACTTAACAAAAGCAAAACACACACTCCTGGGATTACTGTTGGTAAGTAATGAGGTCATGTAAAACAGGATTTTGCAAATGCATCGCTTAGAAACAGAAATTCTGGTCTACTACAACTACAGCAGTAGTGGGATTCAAAATATTTTACTACCGGTTCTGTGGGCATGGCATGTCTTGGTGGGTGTGGCAAGGGAAGGATTCTGTAAAATCTCCATTCCCACCCCACTCCAGGGGAAGGTTACTGCAAAATCCCCATTTCCTCCCAATCAGCTGGAACTCAGGAGGCAGAGAATAGATGGGGCCAGGGCCAGTCAGAGGTGGTATTTACCAGTTCTCAGACCTACTCAACATTTCTGCTACCGGTTCTCCAGAACTGGTCAGAGCCTGCTGAATACCACCTCTGAACTATAGCTATTACTATTGGTAGGCAAGAAATTTAATATGGACCACCTATATCCCAAATACTAGAGCACTAACTTGAGTTAATCTCTTTGTAAAGATTCAATTAAATTCTAAAGTGTCACTTTTCTCAACCACATTATCACTTTGTATCAAAACACTAAATCAAACTGTTGTCTTTGAATTCATCTAATGATTCAATACCTCTTACATGTATGGATTCTATCCTTGCAAACTAAATCAACTTCCCAATTAGATAAACACCACTCAATTGTCTGAAAACACGAACTGAAATGGATTGAGCAAACTGAACGATCATTTCAATTTCATTAGAACTGATCCTTACACTTCCAATGAACAACATCCAGTTAACATCATATAAGGATTGCATATGCATTGTAAGAAATAGCTCACAATGCTTGGAATACTTTTTGAGACCCCTTTCTTTAGGTACAAGTAGCTATACCATACTTATGAACTAAATGTAGGTATATGTGATAGTCATGATTGGCTCCTCTGCTACTGCTGCTAATGTAAACAAATGAAATCTTGTGGATGAGTTTTAAGTGTTGAAATTTATTAAACCATTACTACTATTTCACTCCTAAGTCTTTTGACACTGGACAAGTTAAAATGAATGAATGTGGGAAGCCTCTAACTTTTAATTACCCCCAATCCCTAAAGTCCTGAAATTGCACTCTTGAAATTTAGCTATTTCCTTGCCAATGTTTTTTAGCACAATTCAGGGATGCTAGGGGCACATGACTTAAGAGCTGCTGCATGTCCATCTTTATCTAAGTCTAAAACTTTAAAAATGCATTTAGCAAAGTCAGATTTGAATAGTGAGAGCCATTGTACTTCAGTGCATTTCATAAACCGTCAACATCTTACAGATTAGCATTCTGATCCATTTACTTTTATCAAAAGAAAGGATGTAGAACAAATGTACACAAGCAGCATTTTCAGCTGAAAGAAAAAGCTATTCAGCCACTGCAGCAAATTACATTTAAAGAATTTGATTGTTCTGTTTCAGTGGGGTTTTTAGGGGAGCTGGATTTAGATTCTAATGTGTGCTTTAAACAGTGTTCTGGCTACTCCATGTGTTTACTGTTAAAACAACTTGAGCTCAAAGAAAAGGAAGCTTTTCATTAAAATAAACAATAAGAAATTAATAGAAAAATGGTAGCCTACTATCTTTCATGAAGATCAAATAACTTTTTCAAAAGGTGACAAATAATAAAAGCATTAGGAAAAATTGAGAGATATAACGGAAGGAAATATAGTCTTTCAAGTCATATTGAAAGTTACTTGACTAATTTGGGTTTTATGGGAATGGAGATTTTTAAAAATAGAAAGCTGTAGTTTTTATTGTGCTTTATATTCCACCCCCATTGTACAGATTTATGTCATGAATGAATGATATATCACATATTTTTCCTTTTTCTAGTACATTATTTTCATTCAGATGCAAAGAGAAGAAAAAAATGCAGTCATACTAACTACACCATATCCTCTATTGTGAACTCAAATTAAAATAGAAGCGTGAAAAAAATAACTGTTATTTCTATATTCTTTATACAACTTCATTGTACTTACATTTATTTGG
The DNA here is from genome assembly GCA_036250565.1 of Sibynophis collaris. Lineage (NCBI taxonomy): Eukaryota > Metazoa > Chordata > Lepidosauria > Squamata > Sibynophiidae > Sibynophis > Sibynophis collaris. Next base: position 147,881 of record JANHFK010006840.1, read on the forward strand.
GGCCTTCAAGTCACTGACTCATAGTGACTGCCTAGAATAGTCCCTGCAATTTTCTTGGCAAGGTTTTGCAGAAGTAGTTTGCCATTGCTTTCTTCCTAAGATTGATAGAGGCTGACTGACCCATATCCACCCAGCTGGTTTCATGAATAAGGTAGGACTAGAACTTACAGTCCTGTACCCTAGCCAGGTGCAATAATTAGTACGCTGGACTGCCTTTTAATTTAACTTTACACATTTTTTGAGATAACCAAAATATATAGTTTAAGAAAATCCTAAATAAAGGTCAATAGATAAAGTAATAACCAATTAGTTGGCGAATAAATTTCCTTATAATATCAAATGTTTGAAAGTGCTGGTTTGCAGATAATATTTTCATAGGGTAAATTACTTGGGTATGTCTAAGGGACTAAAGAACCTGTTAATCTTAATTTCTGAAGTAGGTCTGATATTGATCTCTATAAATTATAGAGTACAATTACTGAAAGATGAAAAGAAAGGTAATAATATTTTTGAGACCTTCTGGGGTTTAAAAATTCTTGTGATTGGAAAATATAGTTTTGTAACAGAAAATGCCTGTTTTTAGTTAGATTACTGGGAGTATCACCCTGAAAGCTACACTGCATGTAACTTTTTAAGACAAAACTAGTAAATCAAGTTCCCTATTAATAGTAGAAACAAGCACAGCACACACTTAAGCTAGAATTTTCTTCTTTGTTTTCACATTGCCCAATGAAATTAATGTAGCTATGAAAACTGAATACACATTTGGAATCATAAAGTTTCTAACTTAATTTTGGATTCTATCTGTTTTTTTGGGGGTTAGGTAATAAGATAAGTAATTATCTGATATAGATGAAGATTTTATTGATCCCAGTTTACATATCTTATTTTATAATTGGGCAAATTCTTTGCATTGAGCCATATTATGAAAAATACAACAGATAATAGATTAAGATATACTGATTTAGACCTCTAGATTCTACAATGAAATATTATATAAATAGCCACTTTATTTCAATAGTAATATTACTATAACTTTGTATCAATGTTCTGTACTTTGACATTTATTGCATCTTAGTAAAAACATTCCTACCATCTACAAATTTATGTAGCTTGCATGAAAAATAGCATGAATTGACGATTGAAAACAAGCAGCTGCTAACATAATACAAGCTTTGACTTTCAAGCTTATAAACCTTTCATTGATGAAGGCACTCTAGCACTCTGAGTTTGTAGAAGACAATTACCATTCTCTACATATTCCTAAAATAAGTTGAACTGGTTCTGAGTCTAATCCAAATCAGTGCAGCCTTCTAAAACTGCACTACATAGCAGATTTATGCCTATATTTGTCCTTTAAAAAAGTAGAATTGGTCACATGAATTGAAAAATGTCTTAGACAGAAATGAACACATCAACAGCCTTCTACACAGCAGTTTGAAAGCAAATAAGTCAGCCTTCACTCCTGGCGACTGGTTGGACAATCCCTGCAGGATTTTCAGAAGTAATATTCTACTGTCTTCTTCCCAGGTCTGAGATACTGTCCCAAAGCCACCCAGCTAACTCTGTGCCCAGATTCAGGACCAGAACTCATGATCTCTCAGCTTTAGCCTGGGATCTTATGGTAAACCGCCACCATTTTTGATTTGCAATTCTTGTGGATAAAATGAAAAAGTTGGTATTACCCATAAGAAAGCAAAATACAATACAGCATTACAATAAAGTAGCACACAGAGTTTGCTTCCAGTTGAGCAGAATGGCATTCCTATTAGCAGAAGGGAGGAAAATGTCTTTCATCTCTGTAGATTGCCTAAAAACTGCTTCAGATGAATGGAAAACTCTTTGTTATGAGAGGATGCAAGAGACATTAATTAAGCAAGTATTCCTGCTGGTGGGATCTTTCCAATTCTACTTAAACTTTTCTTCTGTTTATATATTTTCTATCCTTTGTCAGCTTTACCCTATAGCATTTTAACAAAACTCAAAAGCACATGCAGTTTTGCACATAATGAGTAGTGTCAGGATTCTCCCCCAAAAGATAAAAACACAAAATACATACAGACTTTTCAAGATTAACCAAGAATAAAGAATCCTATTCTGGAAGTATCTTAACACATTAAAGTGCTCAATATGTTTAATTTCTCACCAAAGCTTATGCAGGAATGACATATTTATATCACATTTTAGCAAAGTTGGGGTGAAGCCAATAAATATCAGGTTGTCACCTACCTATTAGTTCTTTATTTCGGACATCTAAGGCCATATTCCGTAAAGCTGTTGCAACCGCGCATACCACCCGATCATTGTCTATTCGAAGAAGTTCTACTAGTATAGGCAGGCCTTTTTCTTTCCGTACTGCAGCACGGATATATACTGACCACTGCAGGGGGGGAAAATATGAACATGACAAAGCAAGTAAGTTTCATCAACTGAAGAAGGAGACTATAGCAAAAGTTATTTAGGTATGGATAATAGTGATAAAAATCATTTTATACAAGCTAATAACTGCCAATCTCATTTTGAATTACTGACAGATTCTGTTGTTACTATCCTCATATTTGTAGAAGACCTAGTAGCTTTGTCTGACAGTATAGTTTAGAATTGAACCAGATATGTGGTTAGCCATTTCACTTCACAGGTTTGCATCAGGCTATAAGGTGAGAAATATTGTATGGGGAAATAGATAATTGCAGAAAGTATGTGGGAACTGTGCCCTTTTTTCCCAGATAACATTGATGATTGGATGGATCAGAAATAAATAAATATATATTTTGCTTTCTTGAACTCCATCTACTCAAAACCTTTCCCAGATGTTCCAATCCACTTTATCATGAGCACATTCTGAAAAACAGTTAGATGTTGTTAGGTGAACATTTATTGTATCTGTGTCTGTACATAAACACCCACAAACACTCACACAAACTCGGCAACAATACAGCATGTAGTCCAAGTTCCCCAAACTCAGACAGCTAATTCTAATTCTGTCACTGTGTGCTGCTATATGCATCTTGAACTTATGCTCTTTTCAGTGTTCTGCATAATAAATCACTTTTGAAAGGGAAGACTGCTGCACAGTTAAGGTGGTATGTAAGGCAGGAGCCTAAACTACTTTAGGCATATGTGTGTGTGTGTGTGTGTGTGTGTGTTGGTGTGTGTTGTATCAAATAGTAATCCGGTTTGGAGTTTTCTTTGTGAAAACTCCATATAGAAAATCCCATAATTGTCATTGTGAATCAAACTATAATCTTATCTATGCTTTCAAGTTATAAACCTTCTCAGATATTTTATTAATTATGCAACAATTCTTGGGGTACTGTCAATAAGGATATGTTTGCAAGCAATTATCCTCCCCTGTCTTTCTTGCAAAAGAATTCAGTATGAGATGCTGCTACTTCATTCTTTTCCAAAATAGAGAAATAAATTCATTCTTGAATACGTTCACTATTGTTATTAAGCAACCTCCTGCACATATACTCTAAAAGTCAATAAGCCTCAATAAGCCTACTAGATAATTTTTTAAAAAATGACAAAGAAAAATATTTTTTTGAGGGGTGGCAGTGTATTTTGAAATTGGAGTTTACTTAATCATCCAGTTAGTCCATAAATCTGACATCAGCATTCAAATAACTGCTCAGCATGAAAGGGGAAAACATTCATCTGAGAACAGCCCATTCTAATTCAGAAAACAGAATAACAGAGTTGGAAGTGACCTTGGAGGTCTTCCAGTCCAACCCCCTGCTTAAGTAGGAAACCCTACATCACTTCAGACAAAATGGTTAATTCAAACTGAGGTTCTGCAGTGAACAAACTTTTCTTTGCCATAGCATTTATTTGCTATGCCAATTAAAGGAGGAATATATTACTATGCTTTAGTTTGCCATTGTTATTATGAAAAATAATTTCCTTGACTTTATTCTTCCATTAGATTAAACAAAATCAATTTAAGAGGCCAACATGGAAAATAAAGATATAAGTTTGGTGCGTTTGTTTAACAGAGTTTCAGATAGAAGTAATTCTGACTGGAGGAAATCATGAATCTCATTTCGTTCTGAGAAGAACTGGCAGTAATTTCCCTCACACCAGCTTTGTCCAGTTTTGAGTAGCCTGGATGGTATGTAGGACAGGTAGAAAAACTTGCAACAAAACAGCCAATGCACATATCCCATCTGCCTGAGCAGACAGGTAGGAGGGCTCATATTAACAGTAAACCAAGCCTTAAAGCAGGGGAGGAAGAAATTTGCCCAGATTAGCCTGAGAAGCTTTCCTCAACTCTATTGTTGCTAGCAAAAATCCTTTGTATTAAGACTGAAGAAAAGAAAAAGTTGGGATGTGTGAAAAAAAAGCAGATTACCTGGGAGAGGAGCAGAGATAAAAAAAATCTGGAGAAAGAAAAAAGATTTCTGGATGAAGAAGACAAAATGGGGACTAGAAGTAGCCACATGGTTTTGGTGAACTAATTTCTAGGAGAAGCAGAAAGCTAAGCAACACTTGTGCAAGATGGAAGTATTGTAAGAGTGAAGCTAATTTCTATGACTGGAGTTGAGGAAGAACATGAATCAAATCAGAAAAATCTACAGGAAGAGAGAATAATGCCCGCTTGAGCATGGATGAGGTGAAGTATCTAATGGCTAGAGTATTGAGTGGCTATGGTAAAAGCACTATTTCTGGGCATTAGGTGAGAGAAGCATTGAATTGCAACAGAAGTCTCTAGGGAGTCAACAGCTAAGAAGAAAAGCTCCTAAAATTTGGACTAAAAACTGACATCTATGGGAACAGTTTTCAAATTCCTGACAGGTATTAAGCTTTGGGATTTAAAATGACAAATTTGAATTCCATTCTGTATTTTTTTTATAACTTGCAAACTGAAGAAGCTGCAGGCTCTCAAACTCATCCAGCTAGTGCCAGTGTGCATCATTAAATGTTCACTCATCCATAAAATTGATCTGGAGGCTCTCTGTACTATCTCCATGGCCATTCCCCCCAGGAAGAGGAAAGGGAGAATCAAGAGGGGAGCTGAGAATCTGTTCAAATAGCACCAGTTGCTCCCTGCTATGGTGCATCTGACAACAGGACCTTTCGAATCAGGTTAGCTATTGGCTGTTCCAAGCATGAAGTGCTCCTTGGAGTGCTGGGGGCTCCAAGCCACATATTACATGTGACATCTTCCAAACATTACAAGCGGAATGGCAGAGAGCACCTTCTGACCCTACCTCAATTAATGGTTTTGGTTTGCCTGGTTTTTCTTGGGATTTGGAAGAACATATCCGTTTTTCTGACAAACATATCCGTTTCCACTAGTGTGGAAACACTAGTATGGATCAGGACAAGCTAGGAGCAGCTCAGGAAAAAATTCTTTTCTGAGGCAATTAAATATTGTAGGTGAGGTACTGATTCCTTGCATTAAGCTATTTAGCCTGCTTCATGAATTTTGATGTTTTGAATGTGTCTGCTAACAGTTTCCAGGGATTTTTAAATCAGAGGTTTATTGGCCTTCTGTGCCTCCATGTTCTTACATGTTTTGTTCTATCTGAGAACTTCAGATCCAACCCATTTGGTCCATGCCCACTCTCTCCAAGAAGAGTCTAGCGCAGTGATGGCGAACCTTTTAGTAACCGAGTGCCCAAACTGCAACCCAAAATCCACTTATCATGAAATACCAACATGGCAATTTAACCTGAATAATGAGGTTTTGTGAGGAATTTCAATCACTCTTTCACAACTTGACTTCTCTGTGGTGGCACTGGATTTATTTAACAACACAACTCAGGAATGATGGGATTGTACTGCAGAAGCCTCTGGAGGGCCATCACATCCTTATTTCTTCCTTCCTTCCTCCCTTCCCCCCTCCTCTGATTTCACCTTCCTTCCTTTAATACTGTATATTATGGTTCGTTATTGTTATTATTTATTAAAGAATGCT
>JANHFK010006840.1:185122-199485 GCA_036250565.1 Sibynophis collaris
GGAAGGAAGGAAGGAAGGAAGGAAGGAAGGAAGGAAGGAAGGAAGGAAGGAAGGAAGGACTGAAAGATGCTGAAATCAGAGAAGGGAAGGGAAGGGAGGCTGTCTGAATGAACCCTTTCCACCTTCCAAAGCCTCTCCTGTCTTCAGAGTGATGAGAGTCCACCTAACCCAGAAACAAGAAGTTTTACCTACCACGTCATAGCTGAAAGTGCAGGCCGAAGCCCTCGAACCGAAGGCAATTTTGCACTGTTCCTCTGCTCCAAAATACAGGCCAGGCTTTGCCTCCGGCAGGCTGCTCTTTAACACGGGCAAATCATCTGTGCAGCTTGCTTGGCCTGTACTGGTAATAAACCACAAGAAACCAGGGTCACTGGGTTAGTTGGGGAGGATGCAACAGACCATATCAAGAACGCAGCTGGAGTTCCTTGGTGCTCCCCCTGAGCTGGAGACGTTTCCCGACCCAACTAGGTAACATCATCAGTGCTAGAAGGGAGTGGGATTTGCAGAGACAAAAAGGAGGGGGAGGAAGAGGAGGATTATGGAGTCCTCGGTGGTCTCTGAACTTGGTTGTTTTCTTGCAGACGTTTTCTGACCCAACTAGGTAACATCATCAGTGCTAGAAGGGAGTGGGAAGAGGAGGATTATGGAGTCCTTGGTGGTCTCTGAACTTGGTTGTTTTCTTGCAGACGTTTCCTGACCCAACTAGGTAACATCATCAGTGCTAGAAGGGAGTGGGGTTTGCAGAGACAAAGAAGAGGGGGAGGAAGAGGAGGATTATGGAGTCTTTGGTGGTCTCTGAACTTGGTTGTTTTCTTGCAGACGTTTCCTGACCCAACTAGGTAACATCATCAGCGTTGGTGAGTGTGCCTTGCTCCCTTTTTATGCCTAGTAGCTCTGAGCAACCATTCTTAGCAAACGATAATGGGTGGAAAGATGTGGAATCTCCTCTTGAATCTCTGCATTAGATGAGGATCCACGGGAGAGAGAAGAAAGCACAACCTGGGTCCTTTTACCTGACAAATGCCTGCAGCTGCTCTCTGCTACAGACAGACCATGTCAGGTCCACGCTGTTGTGTCCCCCTTCGGAGCCCATAACGTGTCGGTCCCCCACACAGCGGTTCCCTTCCCCGTCGTGGTCAATCCCAAAGCTGCCATCAAAAAAACAGAATAAAAAAAAAGAAATCGGAGGAGCGGTAGAGATGAAGATTTTTCCTACGGTTATCCCAAAACCCAGAATTGGCCTTGGGAAAATTTCTCTTTTGGGTGTTTGGTAACCAATTCCTATTTACAATCACAATTTATTGTGCATTTTTCTGGAAACGGGTATTTATTTATACTAGTAGCTGGATACCCGTGCTTCGTTACGAAACTATGTGATGGGCCTTGATTAATCGACACAGCTTGGAAACTAATGAGTAGTTACGGCCTCTCCTCTCTCCTTCTCTCCCTCAGCCTTGCCCCACGGAAGCCTCCCCCATCCTATCCCCTTCTCTCCCTCAGCCTTGCCCCACGGAAGCCTCCCCTATCCTATCCCCTTCTCTCCCTCAGGCTTTCTAGCCCCTTCTCTCCCTCAGGCTTGCCCCACAGAAGCCTCCCCTATGCTATCCCGTTCTTTCCAGAGTTATTTTCAAGTTGGGAGGGGGAGTAGAACGTCTAAGTCATTAGCATCAGAGCGTATTAATCATAATATAGGAAATACTAATGCTCTGACGGTCATTTCGAAAAATCCTTTCTTAGTGAGCACCTAGAAGCCAAGAGGAACATACATGGCAAATTTCAAGTTTGTATGCTTTATGGTTCTGGAGATTTTGTGATGATGCGAAAGTGGTATTTCACTTTTATATATATAGGTATATAGATTTATACAGTATATATATTTAATTTTGCGATGATTACCTTTATTTTATAATTATTCTACAGTTCATATTTCATTATAACTTGATATATTCTAATTAAATTACTTCTTGATATTGATTGAAGCAATTATTTGTATAAACCTGCTACTATTTTAACTAGGAGATGGGAATCATGCTATAACCACTACTTTAAAATACAATAGTGTTAAAGGAAAAAAGTTCTCAAATGGGAAAGTAGGTAAAGGGTCTTGACTTCTGAAAACACCCAGGAAAACCTTTAAAAATACTGATAAAGTACTTTGAAGAGAATCTGTTTCCTTTTTATTTTTTCCAACCCAATAAAATATCAAAAGAAAAAAGATAAGATGGTGTCTGTCAGTTAGTTGAATAAGTCTCCAAAACCTGAACGGAATGAGACCAAATTTTGTAGAGTGGAAAAAAATAATGAAAAACAGAGATTGGATCTAAAAATGAGGTGGATCCAACTTGGGTCTGCAGAATTTAAAATTTTCCCACTGCATCCTTATGAGAAAGGCAGTTGGGCAATGAAGCCCATCTCAGTAATGAGAGCTTAAGCAAAGCTATTTTTAAGGGGTTGCAAAAAAGTTCTAGAAACCTTGCTAAGCATGTTTTCCTCTTCCTTTTGTTTTAAGTATGCTAGAAAGCTTCTGCATGAACTGTTCCAGTTCTCAGAAATTGCACATCATTAAGAGAAGATCATTTTCTCCAGAAATAGAGCAAAACAAAAAAAATATGCTAATGGAGATGTCAGTGAGTTACTCAAGCTCCAAGATAAATGGTTCATTATGGATCTCCAGGCTTTTTGAAGATCATTTTAAAGGAGCCACCAAATAACTCTTACTTCCCTCACAATTTCACTTCTACAAAGCAAAATAGGAAAAGTTCTAGATGATTTATTATTGCTACATAACTTTGCATTATTTCCAGCAACAATTCCTGTATTGCAATGTAAACCTGAAGAGCCAAAATCATGCAGCGAGCATGAATACACATACATAGAGTGGAGATATGGTGTAATTTAGCAAAAGGTTTGCTTATCAAAAGTCACTGTTAGCCAAACTAAAGGCAGATGGCTTTTGATAAACTATATAGAAGCTATAACTCAAATCAATTTAAATTTTATGCCACACGTCTTACTGAGCAACGTCTGTGGAATATCTGTAAGAATATTACAGGTACAGTCTTTTAAGGACAACAGCCTAAAGCCATAATATAAAGTGTTCCATTAAATGGTTCAGCGATGTTTTTGCTAGCAAGGTTTTTTGAAAAATGGCATCCTTGCACATCACAAATTGCTAACCAGTTTTCTATAGACATCACACAAATGTTTCAGAATTTCAGAAATTGTTTGTCATGCAGAGTAAGATTGTTATTCTGTGAACAATAAATAAATAAACAAACAAACCAAGTTGTACATTGCTATTCCACAGGCTTTTTGGATTGCACCCTAAATCTGCAAAGCAATATATTTTGTTTTTCACTTTCTTATATGCTACCCAGAGTCACTTGATTGTAAGATGGGCAGCTGTATAAATGTGATGAATAAATAAATATTTTTAGAAAGTATATGCTTCTAAGTTTATAAAATTTATTGCAGGGTTAATATTTTTATAGCAGTAACCAAAAACGTGATCCTACATTCACTACTTTGCTACAGTCATATGGTAAAAACAAACATGACCATTGATTTATCTCATCAACTTAGTTTAATATTGTCATTCCTCCTCTAACCTTTTTACAAAAAATAATAATAAAAATTGAAATTCTGAATAGTAATACATACATACATACATACATACATACATACATACCATGATACATTCCCTTTCAAGGTAAGCAATGTTATGCAGAGAAAGGGAGGAAAGCATGAGATAGGAAAGGAAAAGGAAATATATCTAAACCTACTTTATAGCAACACCAATTACCATACCTCTTGGTACCTCACAAGATTGATACTGTGATGGAGAGAATATGATACAGTATATGTTCATTTGATCTTCTGCAGGGGAAGATATGATACAGATAACAAGTAAATGCTATAAACTATTCTGAAAAAAAAACTTTGAAGACCATTTCTCTTATTTATGACACATACGAAGAAATAAATAATTTGACCAGCATGATATAGATAACCTTGCAGTTTAGATCAGTGAAGGCTTTTGATCAATTTGATACTTCATATATCTTTAGAACCCTAAGCAGACAGCAGAAAATAAGGATTATGAAATCCCTGATCAGCAAAGTTTTTATATCTTACAAGTTATATATGCCCAATGCAAAAGACTGTTCAGAATACAAGTAGTCCTTGCTTAATAACACTGATTCGGTGACTGTTCAAATTTATAATGGTACTGAACATGTTGTACTATGACTACTCCTTGTACTTAACAGTCACAGTATCCCCCTAGTCATGTGATTGTGATCCGGGCACACTTGGCTTCTTTCTTTGCTACCTTCTTTTTTTTTTTTTTGCAAAGAAAGTCAATGGGGAAGCCAGAAGGAAGTAGCACATGGCAGCCAGAAGTGCCAGGATTTCCATCACTAAGCAGTGTGGACATGTGATGTTGCACTTTACAATTGTGTTGTTTAGCAATAGAAATTCCATTCCCAATTACCATCATTAAGTAAGGACTACCTATATATATTAACTGTTCCCATCTCTATAAATAATGGGAGAAATGGGAGAATTAAAAAAAAATAAAAATATCATACTATAAAAACATATCATTGTTTTTCTTATGCTGCCTAAAGAATGATTTTAAATTCTACGGCATTAAGAAAGTAGAAGGGAAGAAAATGTCAAGCAGTTTAGCTATCAGAGCTCACCTTAGGCACCCAGTGGCATTGCGCAGCACCTGTGATGAATGAAGTTGAATTTTGTGGTCATCCTGAAGGGGGGAATTTTCCCATCCGGAATGAGGAATGATCACTGCATTGGTCAACACTGCTAGAGCATCCTGGATAATTGGCATTTTCAGTGCATCACAAGAAGATAAATTCCAGAGAACTCCTAAATGGAAGGAAACAAAGAATTGACGTTTCTTCTAAAATCAAAATGATACTGCACAAAACAACACTAACTGAACATTCATATTTGAGTATTCAAATGTTCACTGTTTTCTACAGAAACTAGGGCATCACATAAGGGCACGTAAATATATACATACTACAGTCATCATCAAGATCCAGTTATTTAATTCATTCCATTATTTCATTTAATGTAGTCATATCCTGTATTCCGATCTTATCTCCTAACTAGGCTGGACCAGACTGAGGCTTCACAAGGTCTTGTAGGTCTCCGCAAGAATGTTACAACATGTCCTCAAACTTCACTTTGGGATCATGGCTCAATGCAAGTGTCACAACTATCTTAGGTGGTATAGCTTTCTGGCTTCCCAATCTCAGGTGACAAACCTGAAGAGGCATGATGGCTCACAGCCTTCTTGAGTTTTTTTAGATCTCACCTCATTCATAAAATAGTGCCACTTGCCTACATTGAGATCGATTTTGAAGAACCTGTTAACTCTGTATTTGCCATCCTCATTGTAGCAAAAACTATGATTTTTATTTTAATTTATTTGTTGTAGTCTATAAACTCAGTGACTACGAGAGATGGCTTACAATTTAAAAAAAATTACAATCTCTCATCATCACATGAAAAACAGAATGGTAAAAAGAAAAATTATATTGTATACTACCCAGAGTCCCGCTTTGAGGGAGATGGGCAATTTGAAAAAATATGAAATAAATAAATAAAGGCAAATTAATTTAGCAAATATTTAATGAATATATACCATTCTTAAAACATGAATACATAAATCAGGAAAGAATTAAAGTATATCCTTTAAATAAAACTATTTATCCTCTAATTTAAATAAAACTGTTTAGGTGTTACTGTTGGGAAATATTACAGATTCACGTTTCATTTCAATAAGAATATGCAGTGCCTTGATTGAGACTATTATTGTATATAACTCCGCACTGTGGACAGGGACTAGAAATGACTAACCATTGTTTCAGCAGGAGAACTCTCCCAGTGACATATAAAGATGGCAGAGAATGAATTTGAAACCTTGCCAAAGAATTGCTTTTTCATACCTTGTAATGATATGTATAAAATATGTTATTTTGGGATCTATAGGGCATCTTCTATATTAGGACCTTCATTTTTACACCTTGCATACCAATAGGTAGATTTAATCAATCCCCTATGTTATTTTTGAATGCATCTCAATATTGTTCCTGAACTAGTTAAATGATTTCCACGTCCATAGTAAAAACCAATTTTTCTATGGTTTGGATTGATGGACTGGATAGGGTAAAAATCTCACCCATCATTTTGTTGTTGTTGTTTTGGCTCCAAACAATGGGAATCTGACACAAAATTACCTAATCATGTTGATGTTTATATGTAATATTATATGTATAATTCATATATTAATACCAAACACTCATATGAGTTCATTTGCTGGAATGAATACATCCCACAAAGATGAGATGGAACTTGTGGTCTCTCTGGATCTTGTTGGGGGGAAAAAGGTTCAGCACACTCAGACAGCATAATAGATAGGAGTTTCCCACCCTATCCACACTTACAAAAAATTATTTTTAGTCTGTGTCTAGGCACTTATGGTACATGAATAACTGATATAAAATGCTATAATAAATGTCACAATAAAAAATTACATATCCATGACTACACACTTCAATAACTGAAGCTAATGTCAAGAATACTTTTGCAGAAATTTAGTACATTGATTAAACATATACACGAGACATGTTCTACCCATTCACAATTTTTCAAGCAAGTCTCATTCTACATGTCAAAATACTTTACACAAAACTACTTAGTAAAAGAAATTGATGAAAGGATTACATTATCTTTAACTATACAAATTTCCTCTGAAAATGTCATACTTTCTATATTTATTTTTTCTTGTGAACATTCTGGCCTCCCAAAGTTTCAACTGTACAGCTTCCTAAGAAAAGGCATACCTTTTCAAGCGTTTGTAACTGAAATGGGAGAAAAACCAGTAGGGAAGAACTAACTGCCTGCCTGGCGCTAGGATTTGTTTTCTAGCCAGCCCTTTCTGCCAATTTTTCCACACTGTCTGAACAAATTGCTTGGAGAAAATTGGCCAGGGGATTGGTTCAGTGATGGAAGCACTGCAGATCACTGGTTAAGTACAAATAATGCTCTCATCAGTTTTAATCAGTCAAGAGCCCACCACTCATTTTGGACTGTAATTCACATCACTGCCAATCTGTATGAGACAATGAAAGGGAACTATTCTTGAACTTATTCACAGATGTCTATTTACTAGCAGGTTGTGAATTAATCTGATAAAGCAGGTAATATTTTCTAAGGAATGGATAGAAAACTGGCCAAAATGAGGGAGAACTAGTTTCCCATTTTTCCCCCAAGCTGTCTTTTACAGCCGAGAATGTTTCACTGAAAAAACACTGAAAAATAATGCTGTGCTGATATATTTATTTATAGTAAAGAGAAGAGGCTCCTTCCTCATCTCTCTATTACGTGCGCACGCAAGTGGCATTAACTGCCCTGTTCTCTCTTTAATTCATTAATAAATCATAGATAAAAGGCATACTGAGAAGCAGAATTCCCCTTTGTTATTTATGTTCCTTAGTGCCTATTTCTCTCTTGCAGCAAAGTAGTGCAACTGAATGCTTTCTATAACATTGTATAGAATTGAGAGGGGGGGGGAGTTTGCACTGAATGTTAAAGAGCAGTGGAGAATTTTCTTGAGTTGCTGCTTTCATTGTCTTCCCTTTGAAATCACACTGTCCAAGACTATTTGCTCATTTGCTACTGCTGATAGCTCGGTTCTACTTTGCTACAGGTTTCAAATAGTAGTGAACAAAAGACAGAAAAAGAGTGCAAAGTCTCAGCTGATTGAAAACATCCTCCACCATATCCATGGACCACCCACTAATCAGTACTCTTTTCTCTTTCACAGGTGCTAGGATTCTCCTGTCTGAGAACTAAAAGTTGTGTAATTTTTCTGCAGAGGCTAAGATTCGGAAGGTAGTTCTCCTGAAGCTAGGCTGGGTAGTTCCTTCCAGCCCCCAGGTAAATCCACACATCTTCTTTGCCCTGGCATGAGGCTTATCTACTAACTGATTCATGATAGCCCAAGGTACTGGAAGTGGTGCTTCCCGTTATCCTGCCTGAAAGCACTGAATGCAACCAATATATGGTATGTACACCAAAATGATTTATGCAATCTGAAATGATATGCTCCATGCTGACCAACTTGTGGCTCCAGTGGGTCCTTTTAGTGGGACCCCCTTTCTGTTGGATTTCTTATTCCTTGGCCAATTGCTCAGCCCACTTGTGGCTACAAGAAGATAGAAACTCCAGTTTTTCTGCAATCACATTTTTCTCTTTTTAAAATAAGTTGGTCAACTATAACAAGCCTTGAAACTAACCGATCAATGTTTTACTTAAAATAATTGCAAGAATTTGACTCTTGTAATTGGTAACATGCCTATCAGGAAATTCCCTTTCTAGATAGATAGGGAAGAGGTAGATCCTCACATTCTATCTTCAGAGGATCGCTTATAGGAGTGATGGCTAACCTTTTTGTCGTTGCATGCGAAAGCATCCATAATGCAATGCACACGTGACCCCCCCTGTGCACTCCACCCACTGCGCATGCGCGCATAACCTCTCCATGTTCCCCCGCCCCCTGCCCATGTGCGCGTGACCCTCCACCCAGTTTTGGGCCTAGTAGGCCTCAAAAATGGGCCGCAGGAAGGGTGCTGCTGCCCGCACTTCCCCTGTGCATGTGTGCATGACCCTCCCCACACATGTGCATGCATCTCTCACATGCGCTCCCTGTGCATTCATGGCAGAGACTACAAAATCAGCTGGCCAGTGGGACGTGCACACTCATGTGCGGTGAAGCTGAGCTGGGAGACGGTTTGTGTGCCCACGGTGGCACGCATGCCATAGGTTCGCCATCACAGGTTTATAGCCTCCGCCTCTCCTCCCTTATTCCTCACAGTTGAACCACTTTCTTAATCTTCTACACTTATACCCAAGTTATTCAGTGGTCACATCTCAACTACGGAAATTTTGACTACTACTAGATAATAGTTATAAAAAAGATTTTGCTGCTGTTGCTCACCAAAGATCAAACAAACAAGCCACCTATAAAATACAAAACCTTTATTAGTCTTTCCTTCTTTATTTCAAACATCTAACAGTATAATTGATAGGACTTTCGTAGCATGTGTGGTTGAGAATTCCCTTCCCTATGGCTGATCCTTGCTTTCTCTCCTCACATTACATCTTTAAGCTCCCATGCAGTTAAAAACATTAAATTCCAACTCACCATCAGAATTTACTCATTGGATTGTATCTTTGCTGGGCAAATACAACCAGTACTAGATAAGAGCTAAAACTTTTTTTCTTTTGGCTGCCATCTAGAAGTTGATAGGGAATCCATAGTTTCAGGAATAATTAGTTCAATCAATTGATGGCAGAATGGGAAAGGAGAAAACAAAAAAGAATCCTGGCAGCACATGGAGCATTATGCATGCCAGGTGGGTGGATCTGCACAAAACAATTTTGGCAAGGCAGGAATTTCCACTGAAGAAACCATCAATCATGGCTCTTAAAACATTCCGTGCAATGCAGTACAGCCATTTATGGCTGTCTAAGGGCACACCCTGTGGTGTAGCAAGAATTAGGATGGCATGATTGACTCCCAGCTCTGGGAGGAGAGATGGGCCCGACAAAGCAATTGTGTGGATGTGACTTTTCTCTGAGCTTTTTGAACAGGGAGATATAATGTATTCTTTGGCGTGAGGACTTCAAACAAAAAAATGAGCTTAATTGATTCCTCAGCACTCACATACAATTCCCTAGTTGTATATACTGTATGGAGTAAAGTATGAAGAATTAGATAAGTAGTTTACTACTTAGCATGTAACAATTTTAGTATTATATTCATAAAATAGTTCTACATTCTCATTAATAAATTTTAAGTTTACAGATCTTCATCATTGTACTATTTGTTTTTATAGTGTTTAGTAGTCCAAAACATTTTATTTACTTTTATTGATCTTTTAGAAAATGTTTATATATTTTGTCTGAGCATTTTAACTTCTTACAAAATTTGCATAAAATGCTAGTCAATGACCATAATAAAGATACTACTACTAAATACCAGTGAGGCACAGAGACAAGTACTTTAATTTTAATTATATTAACAACCAATATCTAATTAATACGTTTGGTACACTATTTTTAATTCTCGGGCAAATGGACAATTAAATTAGAGTAGAATTAATTACTAAAACTTATAGTGTAAATACTTTAAAAACTCTCAACCAAAATAATAAATAAAGTTCGAACAGCTGAGTTGGTAATACATATATATTTCTTTATAATTAGCATAATCTGGAGAAATGTTTATTAACAAATGTGATTTTAAAATTTGTGGAATTTCTTTACTAAAATCTCAACCATGTATTGAAACAGATTTAAAGGGAATCTTATACCAAAAACAATTGCAGAGGACCAATTAAAAGCCTCAATCTTCTTCCCATACATTTTTAGAGCACTTTCAAAGGAGCCTATTGATTCTGAACCAATATTTTGATAATATTGAAGAGGTTCCTTTGATTTTAAATGTGCATATACATCATTCTTTAAATATTGTTAATATTGTTGACTGATAAGATCTAAAAATACAATAAATGATTTTAGTTTTCTCATTTGTATCTAACTGTGGCCATTTTGTCTGATTTACAACAAATCATACCTCAAGCTCATACCACAGAAGATGGCATAATAGAATTATTTCACATTTATCGTTCTTGCTTTTCTGGGATTTGCAGACTTTGTACAGACTTTGGGATCTAAATGCCAACATTAAGAGGGAACATATCTGTGAAGCAGATAGGTGCTAGTACAGAAAGTACTGCAAACAGTTGTACCAAGACAGGAAGGTAAGCCAGGGTGTATGAAAGTAAGGTAATTATCCTTTTATCCTTTGGTACTGGGATTATTCAAGCTTTAATTCTTTTCTCCAAGCAGAAGAAAAAGAAGTCAGAAACCAGCTGGCTACAAGTTCGTCAAAAAGTTTTAATTCCAAAGTCTCAGGTGTGCATTCAGTCAGTTCTAATTATTTTACACTTAATAGTCTTCATGCCCATTTATGTTAACTTGAAGAAATGATGACATAATTGCTGAAAGGCACTTAGATTGACAAAAAGAGAAGTTTAGAATCTGGCCAAGAAATTGGTCATTTGAAATCTAAATTTTATATTTTGTTTGACATGCATAAAATAGGAAATACTTTGTAGTAAACTGTAATAACAATAACAGTCATCATTCCCAACCTCTAACCCCAACAGGGAAAATTATATTATAATTGGGGATGTTGGAGGTTGACATCCAAATCTCTGCATTAAAAGACTCAGATGTTTTCCAAATCTGTTTTTCAGACTAAATGGTTTATTTTGAATATAACGCTTCGGGGGGGGAAAGGAGTGGTCTGAATTAATGTAAATTATTATGCAAAATATATTTTACAATGGAAAAGAAAATAAATATCTAAAATGGAAGAAAATGTGGAATCAGGACATTTATACTGAATTTTGCCAAAACCAAATAGGCAGTGAAATCTTGTTTTTCAACATTTTAAACAATTACGCAACACACAGAAAAAAAATATGTAAATCTTTATTGCATCATTTCTGTAAACTTCTTTTCCATTCTTCTTTAATCTGAATACTGAAATCACAAGAAAAGCAATTTTCTCCATCTAAACCTCTATTCGGATATTTTAATTGCTTACTAAATTTTTGCTTTATGATGATTGCCATTCCACTGCCTGAAGTTCATTATCAGAGATCCCATATCTCAGCTTCCCTATACTTCCTACAGTCATAAACTTGCAATTAAAGTGACTTTAAAAGTTCACCCTTGACCCTTACTAATATTTTACTAGTGCTATTTATGAAATAATATTTGCATAACCAGGCATTCTGTACATGTGTATAAAATGTTTTAAATTTAGTCTTCCCAATTTGAAAAAGTTGAGTCAGAGACAGTTTTAAGTCTGAATCAGGTTCTTCACATCCAGAACAGCTTCTTTTGCTTCAAACTTAAAACCCAGTGATTATAATTCAGTGATCCTCACATTTGGAAATATTTGCATATATTTATTTATTCATTAATTTATATTAAGTGTAGCATGACGAGCAGAGTTATTATGCTGGTAGAGGACCTGAGATTGAGGAAGATACATATCATTCATAGGAGCAAGAAGGGATTTTTATAGCTTGTATTTGGTTTCAAGGACTAGCTGAAATTATTTATGCCCCTGCTTTCTGCACTAACTGTAGCTTCCAGATTGTCCATAAGGGTAGTAGCTCCATTTAGAGCCCATTGTAACAATCCAACCAAGAGACGGTTACAGTTTGAGTAATAACAAGCAATCCCCTCTCAATCTAGGAACAATAGAATTGCTACAAAAGATGAACTTCTGCAAACCCCCCCCCCGCTCGCCCATCTATCTGTCTGTCTGTCCGTCTGTTTGTCTATCTAATTTAATTTATTCAATTTATACCCCGCCCTTCTCCCTCGCGGGACTCAGGGCGGCTCACAGTCATAGTTAAAAACATCTAATACAAAATAGTGGCAAACAATCATAAACTCCATTAAAACCAAATACAAGCTACACAAATCTCTTTTCATCCTTATGGGTGTTATGTGTGTTCCTTAATTTCCCAAACCTTGGAGTTTAAGGGTTCTGCATAGTATTCTAGCACTGCACTCTTCTGGACAGAGAGCTCTTATGTTGTTCCTAGGAGCTATTCTCCTGGTTTAGGAGTCACAGCCCTGAGTGCTCCTATCACCCCTGGGACGACTTTGATTTTCACTTTCCATATCCTCTCTAGTTCCTCCTTCAGGTCTTGGTACTTTTGTAGTGTCTCATGCTCCTTCTTCCTCGGGGTCTATGATGACTCAATACCACTAGCTCGACATGGCCAGCAGGGGGTACTCTTCTCACCACTGCAGAGTCCTTGCTGCCAACTCGCTGCTGCCATTTCTTTGCAGGACATCTCAACACCATAAATTTTCTGTGGGGATAACTCGCTGTGGGCGCTGGATGAAGAGCCAGAAGGACAGGTGAGCAAACAGGCTGTCAGAGGGAGGTGGCGATGGGCGGAGCTGCTCAGATGGGAAGTGAGTGGAGGCGGGGTGTCAAAAGGGAAGACCCTGCTTCCCTGCAAGTTTTTTTTTAAACTATATTGCTTAATGTTTGAGGGTGTCTAGCTCTGAAAATAAGGGCACTTTTGGGAAGCAATGGGGTCGGATGTCAGCTTTTTTAAAAACTAAAGATGCTTGTTTTGAGTTGCATTCAAATCCTTGCTGATCAAGCAGATTGTAAAGTTTGCAGCCACATTTAACTCTAGGTCTGATGAACTATGGAAAGGGAGCTGCATGGACAAGAAAGTTTGAAGTCCAAACTGAAAAAAAAAAACCTCCTCTCTTTTCAATGTGACTCTCCATTCAAATGCACTCTGCCTATGATGCAAAACACCATGAAATCACTCACCTAGCTTTGGGTGAAAAGCACTTTGCACATGACCAGAAACACCAAGAAGTCATCCACCTGGCTTTGGGCAGAAAGCACTTAGCATTTGACCAGAAATATTGTGATTTCATAGTGTTTCTGGTCACATGCAGAGTGCTTTTTCCCAAAGCCAGGTCCTGCCAGCTCAAATGTTGCCCAAATTAAAACAAGCTCTGTGTCAGATGTTTGGGATCCAGGACAATCTGATGGTTAAGTGAGCTAAGTGAACATTAAACAAATGGACTATAATTAAGATGATTAACAGCTTGTGCTTTGTTTCAAGTCAGGTTGTAAACTACTTCAGGGAGACCAAGGACAGGTAGTAGAATCAAGGACTGAAGCAGAAGGTTGAAACAAAGCTAACATTTTTTGTTTTATTATTATCTGCCAGTAATTCTGTCACTCAGACATGATGCATCATATCATTACCACAACAAGGAGTATCTAATGAATTCTGCCTTTGACAGGTAAAAGTTGAAAGATGAAATGATTAAAATATTTGGAATCTGTAATCAGAGCTGAATCATACAGCCTGCAGTCAAGATAATATATGCAACTTATTTTTTTACAAGAGAAGGCAGAAGAAAATCTGAAAAGTGGGGGGTGTCCAAATAACATAGTCAGGATTTACAGAATATCAGAATACCATTAATAGTATTTTAAAAAATCATCAACCATATTATACACTGGAGAAAAATTCATTTTCCTTCCTCCCTTAATCAAAGAATTTGTAGCAGCAGCAACAGAGCTTAATCACAGTAGCAATCACAATTGTTATGAAAACTGCTGTCTGCACATTACTCAAGATGGAATATGGATATGTATGTGTCTTGCTGTATATGCATATTCTACATGTTGGAAAACCAAGATT
>JANHFK010006840.1:216938-235929 GCA_036250565.1 Sibynophis collaris
ATGTTTTATTTAAAAATACAAAAAAGAGAAGAAAAATGAAGGAAAAAAATCCAAAAAACTTTATAAATATTAGATTCTAATTTCTCCTTTTTCATATTTTTAATGTAATGTACATTATTTATAGACATTTAAATTGTTGGGGGTACATCTGATTTCATTTCTATCATTGGTTCTTTTTCCCTTTAAAAAGCATACTCTAGATCAGGGGTGTCAAACTCACATCGTCATGGTGATGTCATGTGATGTATCGGGACTTTTTTCCCCTTCGCTAAACCGGGCATGGGCATAGCCAGTGGTTGACGCATCTGGCCCATGGGCTGGGAGCTAGACAGCCCTGCTCTAGATATTTATATATGCCTTACTGTGTCATATGTAACTCTCAAGTATGCACTGAAACATCCTATGTTATCATACAGGTTAACCCCTTTAGCAAAGTGAGATATTAGAATGAAAGTTAATAGCATGCCTGCATATAGTTTGCCTCCCCCTATAATACACCAGACCTCAATCTAAGTATGTTTTAAGAATGTCTTTTCCTGATGGATTTTCCTAGCCATTAATTCCAGTAATATTCTTGGCCATTTAATTGAACAGTTTCATTTTATGGCTCTGCTTTATTAAACTGTTGTAAACCACTTCAGAATCTGTATAAATGAAGCATGGCATAAAATATTTAGGTAAGCAAATACGTAGAATAACAGAATATAAATCCAATTTAAACTGCCTCTGAGAACTGTAGAACATTTTACCTTCAACAGTTACGCAGTTAAAATGATGTTAGTGTGAACAACTGGTTTTAAAATCTCAAAATATGAAATTAAAAATAATATAAAAGTAAACCACAATACTTTTAACGAAATAATCAAGAATGCTGAAAATGTTTTATTAAAGTGTAATTAAGATTGTCACAGGAGCTAACTTGGCATCTTCCGGATGTTTTGCTAAAAGGGATAGTTAGAGGGAAGCTGAATAAACTACAGTGACTCAATACAGGGTTGTTGACTGCTTCACTGAATAGCACATTCCTGCTCATCTCATCAAAAGGAATGGTTAGGGGTAAAATGCAAGGAGACATTATGCTCTTCTAGCTGATTTATTATTTTTTCATTATTGTTCACTATTGTTAAGCATTTTATCCAGTTGGTCTTTGGTTGAAAATAACAAAATTTCTTGATGTTGGAATGCAGAGAGAACAGCAACATCACTTCCACATATGCTCAAGAGGTTTCCTCCTCCTCTTTCAATCCCATGTACTCTCCTAACTGATGCCACTCAGGATATACTTAATAGAGGCAGAGGTGCCTCTTGAATTGTGTGACATCAGCATGTATAACTGAATTAGGCAAGTTGAGCTGGTTTTGCCATTACAGATAAATTATGATCTAGCGCTGATGTAACAAATCCTGAGACTTCGCACTTCAACATTCATTCTCATTATCTTCATTAGTTACATAACATTATGTATTGACATGGTGTACAAAAATCAAAAGGGCCTGCAACCTAAATCTGAAAGAAAAAGCAAAATGCAGGGAATAAATAGGGAAAAGATAAACTATTATTACATGTATTTGGTGATATTATTATGTATCATATTGGGCAACATATAATCATGATACAATGAATATATTAAGTATAGTTTTAAATCCCTCAACTCCCAAAACAGTAAGAAGAGAAGATAGGTTTAAAAAAAAACAACTCTGGGTTTATTGTTTCAATCAGCATTAAAATTGATACACATTTAACCCAATTTTATCCCAGTTGTCACCCCAATCCTCACCTCTCAAAAAGGAGGAAAGTAAGCAACAAAGCAAAGAAGGAAATGAGTAAGTCGATAGAAATGCTCATGACTGTATAGCAGTGATGGCTAAGCTTTTTGCCATCGCGTGCCAAAAGGGGGCGAGGAGGGTCGCACATGCGTGCCAACACCTATAATTCAATGCCCCCTGCCCACCGTGCATGCGCCCCCCCATAGCATGTGATGGCAAGGTGGGCCTGGTAGGCCTGTTTTTCGCCCTCCCCAAGCTCCAGAGCCTTTCTAGGAGTCTGGGGAGGGCGAAAAACGGCCTTCCTGATTCCCCTGGAGGCCCTCCTGAGGCTGAAAATCACCAGTTTGCCAACTTCTGGTGGGACAGGAAGTTCTGTTTTTCGCCCTCCCCAAGCTCCAGAGCCTTTCTAGGAGTCGGGGGGGGGAAAAATGGCCTTCCCCACCCACCCCGGAGGCTGGAAACAGCCCGGAGGCTCTCAACTTCAGGTGGACCTGGAAGGCCCAAAAATCAGCTGGGCGGTGTGCACATGCAAGCTGCAGCTGAGCTGGAGCAATGCTCACGTGCCCACCAATATGGCTCGGCATGCTACTTGTGGCACACATGCCATAGGTTCGCCATCACGGCTCTACAGCATTACATCTCGAATGAGACTGTGTAAAGATGGTTTCAGAGTTCAAAACAAACATGATGTGAAATGTTTATTAAAAAAATAGAATACGTTTAAAAAATAATTAGAGGAAAGAAGAAAGAATAAGAATAAACTTGACTGATGGCAAAGTGGAAGAAATTTAGGAATGTCTTTTCAATGAAAAAGCAATAAAAATCTCAGTTTGTGTAATGAAGATTATAATTAAAATAATGATTGTGCTGTAATTAAAACTCTTTAGGACATTTATTCTGGATAAATACATGGAGAAGGCAAGTTCTTGTAATGGATTGTTGCAGTTTATTTAAAAGCATATATAGCCTAATTCAATAAATAAAGAACAAAATTAAATAAAAGTTCCTTTATGAATGTATATAGATTGTCAAAGGGTCAAGAACATAGAAATACAGATCAATACAGATCAAGAGTAGAAGCAATCAACTGAGAAACAAGGCTAATTTTAAAAAAGCGATTAAATGTGATGGTAACTGTGATTTTGGATAATTTATCCCTCCCTCCCACCTTACAAAGACCCAACCACATAAATCGTGGTTTTACTTACAATTTACAGAAGGGTTGAACAGCCAGTTTGTAATTGTCCAAGCTGATCATCACCCATCTGTGCCTCTCATCTTTTGCTAACTGCCTCCAAGTGAGATAAATGGGAGGTTGACAGACCATGTACTGTTAGTGAAAATTAGCCTGTAAGCAAAAGTTTTGTTGGACCGCTAGACAGTAGAAAAGGAATGGAAGAAAATATTCCTAGTTTCTGTCCTGCATTCATTTTAATTACTTTTGTTATAATAAAATGATGGGCAAAGATGCATGAAGTGAATGAAAGCAATATTCTTACTTACAAAAGTGTTTGTTAAGGATGGAAGGCAGGCAGAGAAATAGAATGGATAGTTCACTAGTCGCTGCCCCTTTATTTCGCCTCTCTAACCAGTCTGTGGCTACTGTAGCTTTCATGGGTGAAATTAATTTCCTAGCATACAGAAAAAAGTCACTGATGCTAGAAACCTTTGTGACCTGTTATATCATTGCCACTGATGGCCTGCTGCCATTTTCCATCAGGACAAAATGATGCTGGCATGTGAAAACGTGCAATACAATCCTTTTGTGAAGTGATCTCATACAGAAGAGCTAAATTACTTTAAAACTGTGAGAAATTACTTCAGAAGAATGACCTTTCTGTTTAACAAGAGTCCCTTTTTAAAAAAGTTTGCAACTAAACCTGTACTGCTATTCTCCTTGTTTTCTTCCTTAGTAAGATAGCGTAAGATCTATCCCTCAATTTCATCTATTTAAAAGACTTCTAAACTGCAGATTTTCCTATTGTAATCTACCACCAGTTCACATGGCACATAATTTCTACCACACCAGTCAAGCTAGTTTTCAGCCAATACCAGATGCAATTTGATTGTATTCTGACAACTATAAGACAAAGTCCATCTGAAACATGATGACATGTACATTTTATAAATGAGCAGGAAATTTTACTTGGCATTTCTTTTCTTGCAGTTTTTTTTCAGATTCAGGACCTTTCTTAGAGTTTATGGATTTTCAATCATGAGTGAAAGTTTAGTCAAAGACAGGTCAAAGAATTAAGGCAAGAACTAATGCTAAATTTGATTTGATTTCAATTAGATTAACAAACAAAAAAAACACCATACACAATTTGATTACCACTCTTGCATTAAAGTTAACAATTCAGGATAAACATTTGGAGTTAATCGAAAATCCTCATTCCAAACCTAAACCTCAAGCCTGCCCATTATTTTATGTATAAATAAAAAAGCAACACCACCAGTTAGACAAAATAGGTACTGGAGTGGATTTTCGTAATTAAGCTAAGAGATGAGTTCAAATCAAATTAAAGCTACAAAGACTATATAAGAATTACGATTTCTCAAAAAATCAAAATCATAAGCACATATTGTCCTTCTTTAATGTATGGGCGTCAAAGGAGTATACCTCTTCAGAAAATTGAATTCCACTGAATTCTTTTTTTAAAATGAGTGAAAAATAAGAAGCACAAGGGCTAGTACATGTTTTTTCATGCCTTCTTGTCTGGCCACTGTTTTGCAAAGAACTTGCCATTCTTCATGTTTGCAGAATTATCAACCTCAAAGAAAGCATAGGCTTAATTTTAATTTCTATTGTCACAAGAACTTCAATCTGTTCATATGTGGACCATCATTAACTGTTGGGACTTTTGTAAAATCAAATCCCAACTCTTGATGGCATGCTCTGAAATGAATTGCTAAATAATATTGACTAATGCCACTAGTAAACATTTTATAAATGAACTATTCAAAATGTTGCTATGGTGTTAAGATCAAGTGCAGTGCAATAATGAATGAGAGTAGGTGGTGAAAATCAGGGCTTGACTTCAAAACTATCCTATTTGTTTGGATTAAATGAAATAAACTGAAATATAGAATTGTCTTGAATTTTTGCAGAAGGGATAGCAGCATAAAATGTTTTGTTTTATTGCATATTAAATGAAAATGATTTATTTCTTAATCTAAGAATGATATATGATTGTATCATACTACATTTTTTTTCATACTAGCAAAGGTAACCTGGCCTTATATACCAGCTGCTGGTTGGCAAGGATGCAAAAAAGAATGCAAGTTTAGAATAGTCTCTGATCTGATCCCAAACTAGATTTATTCTTTTTTTCCTGGCTCAGCTGGAGTAATTTCTGACATATTTTGGCCCTGTATTAATTCTGCACTTAAAAGTTATTCAGACAAACAATGCATTCTTAGTCTGGATTTTTGCTGTGCCTTTCTACCGTCATTCATAGTAGCTTCAATTCTTAGCTAGAACCAGAAATATGTAATCCAATTCAGAAAGAAAATATTTTTAAAAAAGAGACATGGCAAAATTGAATAATACCAGAATAATCATCTGGATCTTTTTCATACAGACATTCATAGTCAGAATCATTTAATCTATTTATATTAGTCATGCACAGTGGTTACAATGCAGTACTGCAGGCTAATTCTGCTGATTGCCGGTTGCCAGCAGTTCAATTCTCACCGGCTCAAGGTTGAGTCAGCCTTCCATCCTACCGAGGTTGAGAAAATGAGGACCCAGATTGTTGGGGGAAATATACTGAATCTATAAACTGCTTAGAGGAGACTCTAAAGCACTGTGAAGTGGTATATTATTGCTATTTCATCCATATAAATTTGGAAAAGAAAAATTAAATGCCTTCCTAATGAAATCAATAAAAGCAAACAGAGAGTGTTTTGTGAATAGGTTAGGCACCAAACAACAAGTACGTATAGGATGCTGTGAAAATTCGTAAATGGCGTAAATTGGCCATAAAGTTAAGTTTTTCAGCACCATTGTAACTTTGAACAGTTGCAATATGAGCAATCAGTAAACAAGGACTACTTGTATCTCTAATTGTGATTCTGGAGCAAACACTTTCTACAAATTGTACAAAGGAGCTCAGTAGAGTTAAGAATTTAATAAGTGAGGAAATACTGTTAAAACAAAAAAGGTATAAGCTGAAGTTACGCTAAAGCAGGCTGCCTCAAATATTTTGTTCCCACAATGAATGACAACCTTTCTTCCTTCCATTTCATATTCCGAACTGAACTGAACTGGTATTAGAATTTTATTTTAGCACTTGTAATGAAACAGCATATTTTTATCATATATGACTGCAGCAACATAGGTGGCAGGGCAACAAAATTTATTTTTCAAAACCTTGCTGTCATTCACTGTCTTTTATGGTTTATGCTTGGAGCAGCTGCTGTACTTATCTAACGTGAGAGCTAGACTTAACTAATGTGAGAGCTAGAGTAAAGAATTCCTAAATCAATCTGATTTTCTCTTTTGTTAGAGTGGCTGGTTTAGTTGATCATGGGAATGTGGAAGACAAAGTAAATCTTGGCCAGCAAAGTTGAGATCCTAGTTGAGAAGATGGTAATATATGAATGGGTCCATGCTACTATTATATGCATACTATGCTAGCTAAACAATTGTACCCAACAAGCATTTGCTAATGGCCCCACATCCAGATGGTAGGAATAATTAAATAATGTACCACAATTCTCTGTTCTAGATCCTGTACTATTCAAATGTTTATAAGTGACTTAGATAAAGGGTTACAAAATAAGTTTATGAGATCTGCGGATAACAAAAAGATAGATTGTAGCAAATATGCTAGAGGACAATATTAAGGTTTGGGAAGCTGGAATAATGAACAGAAACCAAACAGATGAATCTTCACAGAAAGAAAAGGAAGAAAATCAAAGACATGATTGAAGACACCGTGTACTGGCTAAAAATGTGCATGAAAATTTTCCAGATATTTTGATGGTTCACATGCTGAACATTAGCCAACACTGTGAACCACTTGAAAAGAAAAAAAAAAGCAAATGCAATTCTAAATTGCATTAACAGAGTGTGGTGTAAAGATCAAGAGAAGTAATCTTTCCTCTCTATTCTGTACTGGTTAGACCACATCAGTAATATTGCACCCAGTTCTGGACACTATGTTTAGGAAACACACTGGAAAACTGGACTATGTCCAGAGGAGAGCAGCCATCATTATAACAGAAATACAAAGAACATTAGAAATTGTTGGCTATGTTTAACCTGACAACATAAGATTGCTGGGAAACATGACAGCTGTCTTCAAGTAGCTAAAGAGCTGTCATGTAGGAGACAGTAAGCATTTCTGTTTAGTGTTGTTCCAGGAAACCTTGAGTTTAAATTACAAGAAAGCAGTTTGGACATTAGGAAGAATTTCATACTGATAAGGGCTGTTTAACAATATAATAGATTGCCTCAGGAAGAGGTGGACTGCTTTGCTGGAGGGTGTGTAAACAGAGGTTAGATGGCCATCTGTCAGAGATGCTATAATAGTGCCCTGGACCGGCAACTGGATTACATGATCTCTAAGATCCTTTTTATTTCATGATTCAAATTAAGTACTCCAGGATTCCTTGAGATCTGAAATGGAAGTATGCCATTTGAAACAAGTTCTCATTTCATAGCTTAAATCTTGTTTGCTCAGGATTATGGAAAAATAAGCTTCATGCTGCCGACTTACTGCAGCTCCAGCAAGAAGAGCAATCTATAAGACCTAATCAGAAAAGGTAATGTGCAGAATGGACTGATCAGCTGTTCAATCAATCAGGCTCCCAAAGGACTTCCTGAAGTTAATGGCAAAAGCAGAAACTGTGTAAGAGTGAACAGTTTGATGTCAATGGAAAAGGCCTGCCGATGTACATTTAAAAGAAACTATTACCTATTAGCTTCTTTTCCAAGAAAAATCAAGATATGAATAATCATCTTAATGAAAGATTAAGTAGAAACTGATTGCAAAAATGAAAACATATTGGGAAACTATACATATGAGAATAATAAATGCAAAATCTTTTCAAAACAAAATTACAAATACAGGTGTCCTCATTTACTGACCGCATAAACTCATTTAACAGCTGCAATAGGGACTCACAACTCCATCACTAAGCAGCACAGTCATTAAGCACCAAATTACAATGGCACTTTCTGTTAGTTCTGGATACAGTTAAGCAAATTAGCACAGGTCGATAATCATGACATGACTGTGGCTTGTGATTTCCTGCTTGTTTTCTCATTGACTTTGCTTGTCAGACGCTGCCTATGAAGTTGCATAAGGAGTTCACATACATGACTGCAGAATACTGCGACTGTCATAAATGTGACCCACTTGCCTAGTGCCAAATGCATGACTATATGAGCACAAGAACGCTGCGATGGCTGCAACTTTGAGGACCATTTTGTACCTTTTTTTAAGTCTTGTTTTTCAGAGCCAATGTAACTTTTTGAATGGTCAATAAGCAAGGACTACCTGTACAATTTTTGGTGAAATTGTCATAAGTACCACCATCAATATGATTTCTCCTTAGCTCCCAATGCCTTATGTGAACTAAATAAGTCATCTATTCTTGGAACAATCCCTTGTAGAAAGAGATGTAGAGTAATGCTACATACCGTCAGGTATTTCTGAAAGGAAGAAATGATAGAAGTCCTTAACTTGCTTTTAAGACCAACTCAAGACTCAACTCAACTCAAGACAAAAGTCTTTGGATCAGGTAACTATCATATTCCATAAAAATCAGAAGAGCTTGCTTTTTTTTGTTAAGCGAGAATGCTTAAGATAGGCTAATATAAAGTAATAACACTTTGATTTTGTACTGAGAGACTTAAAAAGTGATATTTTAGAGAACCTGTTTAACCCAACTAAACCAGATGAAATTGTATTTCCCCTCTCATCAAGACATAGCTGTAAGGAAAAAATAAGCAAAAAGTGGTATCAAAATTGATGAACACATTTTTCATAGCGCAGAGAGCACTGAAAGTTGCACATACCTTTACAATAAAAGGGGCAATTAGCGTTATTCTTCCCAAACAGAATTCATGAAGCCAGCCCCCAAATGGCCAGGTCTTCAGCCCAGTTCAAACGAAGTTACTATTTAGAAATACTTTATACTGGTCTGATGAAGCCATTTCAGAACTGCCACGTCAAGATGCAGAAACACACACAAACACTCAAGATATAACCCCTCCTATTAAATGATTTTCTTACCTCAGCTTTTATCTTATTGTCGCCAAAGCATAAATGCTGTAAATAAGCAGCAGCGTTAGATTGTACAGAGGGGAACTGATGCTGTAACATCTGAATAACTTCTGGAAGTTCCGGATCTCGCCATCCAAACTCTCTGTATACAAAGAAACAAGAAAAGATCCATCAGTGTTCATGTGGTTGAAATGCTTAACAGTTTAATGTATTAACAGGAAATTGTTTGTGGGTAAGGGGGAATATTACCTCTGGAATG
Organism: Sibynophis collaris; assembly: GCA_036250565.1. Lineage (NCBI taxonomy): Eukaryota > Metazoa > Chordata > Lepidosauria > Squamata > Sibynophiidae > Sibynophis > Sibynophis collaris. The sequence goes on from JANHFK010006840.1 coordinate 226,199, forward strand.
TATATGAAAAGGTAATTGACTGCCATTACCACCCCAATTAAAAAAATAATAATTATAGAAAATAGCTTTCATTTTATTAGGATCTTCGAGTTCTATTATTCTACAATAATAGAAATAGAATGCACTATAGGAAGCCCTGATAAGGATTACGAAAATAAAATACACAAAAAGCACAGCCAATATGCACAGGCATGCCATCTCATTGATGTGGAGCAATACCAATCCAAGGATAAGATTTGCGGGTGGGACGGGACACAACTTTCTCACAAGAGAAGACATTGGAGGTTAAGGCCCTGAAGGCCACTTACTGCAGCAAGAAAAGGCATTATAGATGCAAATACAAGCAGATTCCTATCCTCTCTTGAAGCAGTCACTATGCCCTCAAGTACGCAAAAATCTTTTAGCCTATTCTCCTCAACAGACAGGACCAATGCACTACTTTTATGGAGACATGAGATTCCTTTCTTTACTTTAGTTTGTTTTATATTACCTCTATTATTTCCAAATTTTAGAGAGAAAGCCTCCCCCTACATAGTTTCTCTTAGCACTCCAATAAAATTATCCACAATATATATATATATATATGACTATCAGTATCCGTATCTGTATCTCTCTCCCCCTCCCTCCGCCTCTCTCTCCCCTCTCTGCATATATAGAGATATATGTATGTATAGAATGTATAAATATAACTATATTTGCTTTTGTAACTAATTTCTTCTTTTTTCTGCATTCAGATCAATCAAGACTGCTGGCAACTAAACAACTCGATACTTCTGAAAAATGAATAATTTAATTCTCCTTTCTTTTGATGGGTGCATATTACTATACTCCTAGGAGATAAAATTCATTGCTAGGTTCATGACATTATTTTGACTCTCTTGTAATTATTGCCTGCATTTGTATCTCATGCTAAGCTAAAGACTGATCCTTGGTCACTGATACAGGATATGCATCATGCACAAGTACATACATCTATGTAATCAGTTTTATGATATTCATTTTTATGTCAAAGAAATATATTTTACTTTATTATTGTTGCATTCTATTGTTTATGACATTTTAGCTTTGGAACAATTCTTGGAGATGAAGAAATAAAGATTTCTTACTGAAAAAGAATGTTTAGGAAGAAACATGTTTTTTTTCCTTCTGTAACATGGTGCATTCTCTCATGTTGTGTCTGTGGTTGGGTAAATATAAGCATTTGCTTCAGACCATGTGTCTAGGAGAATGAAAGGAGCCAATATTTTGAGTCACTTACTCAATTGCCTTTTCTGTAAAGATGCAGTAAGGACTTTTTTCCTGTAATATTGGTAATCCTGAAAAAAAATGGCATATTGCCATTTTATACACAAAAGTAGCAACTGCCCATAGTTCAGTGCTTGGTTAAAACGGTGTCCATCTACTTAGCAGAAAAAGGAAAAAGTAGTCTGGATGTTGGCACCATCATGAAACACAGCAATCGAACTATCAGTCTTTGGATAAATTCACATTTCATGGCTAATAATGTCCACCATGCTAATGATTTTATGAACAACCATCCCATGGCAATCATTCTGTGGGACTGCTATAACAGGCTCTCAAAATTCTAAATGGGCTAAAAAACTAAATTAAATTGACTCAAAATTAATGTGATCACCGAAAAAAATAGTTTTGTTATATTTTAAGATTATACTCCAGAATATTTCATTATGTACAGAAGCAAGATATTTGGAACAAATTCATAATTTTTATAGAACACAATGTGCGCAATTCACAATTATCACTGATTATAGATATTATTTGTAAAACTTTTATCCTATGACCTACAATTAAAATGTGATGTAGAGCATCAATAAAAATATTTTATTTTATTTTATATTCCACCCTGTTCCACTGATGTTCTTAATTACTAAAAATCAAGATGTCCTGTAATCTGTGGCTAATGTAATGTTAATATTTATAAAAGTTACTTTTTAAAAGGTGGAAGCAAATCTTTTCCTTCACTAGCCATTTATAGATAAGTTTTTTTATAAGAATCCAAAAATACAGGTGATTTTTTCCCCAGAATGAATAAAATACTACTTGTTCATTTTTAAAATGGAATTCTATTCTATTCTATTCTATTCTATTCTATACCCAGTGGCACATATTTCTAGTTAAAATAATACAAGTTTTTCTACTTATTCTTATTTTAAACCAAAATGTGGCAACACAGTCAGGATTGGGACTCTCAAATGCAGGATGAAAAAAGGCTAATCTCTGTTATCTTTGTTTCATCCATGCAAGTCCATAGAGCTTGAGAAACAGAAATGCGGAGTTCTGTTAGGCAGTCACTTCCGGATTTTATATTATTTTCTGCATCTTTCATCAGATTTGGAAAAAATGCTGGCATGTGTGAAAATAAACTAACTTACAATAAGCTATGATTACAAACTTCAGGAATTTTTACAACTTTTAACCATAATGTGAGCTATGTACAGCTTAGCATTAGACTGTACATGACTTCAGTCATTTTATGGATGTATGTATGTATCACTGTTGGACCAACGATTTCTATTGTATTACATTCTAAAAACAAGGCTTTACTGAATTAGTTCAGTGAAAACTTATTTTTGTATTTTTCTTTGCTTTACTTAAGTCTCTACAACTGCATCATATTAATAATGCACTCCAGCATGATCTACATTTACAGCTGTTTTCATGACAATCTGCAACATTTCAAGGTCTTAAAACCTAATGTACATTTATAAAAGATATGGCTGACTTTACAGAACGTTTTTGGGTCCCCCCTTCCATTACTATTTTTTTCTCAAAATTAGAATCAATCTTTAAATAAGTCCCTCAACTTGAATTCAAACCTTAAAATATATACTCCTCTAGAAGAGCATTTATTACAGAAATAGTATTTTATCACTAATATGCAAGAGATTGCCAATTTTCCCAATATACTGTTTAGAACACTGATTGTCTGCACATAGAACTAAAAGCACAACAAATGGATATAAACCAGCTACTTAATAAGAATATATCTGCTTTGCAAGATTGGTTGACAATAGTGATCAGACTGTGCATTAATTTAAATCAGTATAGTATTAACCGGGATAAATCTATTACATTATCAACTGCATATGTTAAAAGCAAGTAAACACAGCATTGTATATTATAGGACAGGGGTCCCCAACTCCTGGTCTGTGGACCAGCACTGGGCCATGGCATGCCAGCAACTGGACTGCGCAAACAAGCAAAGCCCCATCCATGGGATGCAGCAGCATACAAAACCACACACCTTCCAATCCATGGAAAAACCTTTCTCCATGGAACTGGTCACTGGTGCCCAAAAGGTTGGTGGTACAAAAGGTTATAGGTAACAATTGCTCTAGTTGTGCAATAATTGGATTTCAAGAGTGGAGTAATTCATTTCTAAAAAAAAAGTGTATTTTAAAAGATAAAATAATTCTAGCACCCTGCAGTGGAGAATCAACTTAATATGCCAAGTAATAATGTATTTGCAATCAATAAAGGGTTGTAGGTAATATGGGCATTTAGTCCATATTACTTCAGAAACCTAAAATAGTATAAATTCTTTTTGGCTTCTATGAAAACCAATTACATTTCTTCATTTTGCATACTTGAATACCGTGGTGGTGCAGTGGTTAGAATGCGGTACAATGCAATGTTGGTGTTTTTTGGACCTATTTTTATTTTATTGATACTTCATTTATCTATATTTGCTTGTCATAGGAGAGTAATAAAATAAATAAAAATTCAACCTCCCTATTACCAAAAGAAAGTTAATGAAAAGTAATATATAGATATAAGATGGGGAATATCTGATTTGGTCATGTCTGAAAAACTTTCAGCACCAATGTGAAGATAAGTTAAAAGGATGAAACAGATTTTGAAAAGAAGCTGGTCCTATATAATACCACTGGATTTTTCATTGACCTGACCCCACTATTTAATTACTTAAAATGTACTAATTTGTAATATGTTTATATTCTGTGAACCTTTACAGTTTGTCTTTACATCAAAGTAGCATTTAAGTATTAGATCAAGTTATTGGACTGTATTTTATAAAATCTTAAAAGAAACCTGAATAGGTATAATGAAAGGCAATGAGGATGATCGGGCAACTAGGCACTAAAACTTATGTTGGCATAAAAGGGGAATTGGACATGTTTGGTGAGGCAGCATCTGTTTAAAAAGAAATCAAAAAAGATACTCTGGAATATGTGGCAGCAATAATGCTACACATCTTTGAAACAGTCATATCTTTTTTTCAGGCTTCCACAGGAACCATTTTCCCTCTTGGAATGTCAGAAAAAATCCTAATATTTGCCTTAATTTTGAGTTTGAAGAACCCTTAAATGGGCTAAGTGTTAACATGTTTATATCCTGTGAAACTTTATAATTCATTTTTGCACCAAGACACAGGTTGGGTTATCACATTATGCATCTAATATGAACCATTTTTTATGATTTGTGCACCATAGTCACATGTGAACCCAAACAACTTGACTATATTTAGCAAACCATGGTTTGGCTAGCCCCATCTTGTGGCTATCTTGTGTCAGCTTCTCAATGCTATTTTAATTTTAATCTACATGGCATGCCTACCAAAAGAAAGTTGATTGATATCTGAATACCAGCAGAGACAGAGAATGTTATTCTAAAGTACTGAAATGATTAATGTGAAAATTTGCAACTAAATCTTATAGCAAACATGCCACATGCCTATTTAGATTTTGGCAAGGTAGCGTAAGATATTCAAAAGAAAGATTAAATATCAATAAAGCACAATAAGAGTTTTCGCCTCTCCATCAGTAAAATTAGCCATTATTTATTGTTTGTTGTGCTACAGAAGATCATTTGTCTTCATTTGCAGATTTGTGTCACTTTCTGTTTGGAAAAAAAGGTGTTGCAAACAAATACATGAGTGCTGAGTGGATAATACAGACACTGTAACATATCTCACCATTGGCACTGTTTTACCATGAGATTCTGGGCAGTGTGACAAATATCCCTTAGTTATAGCAAATTTCCAAGGTTTAGTATATTAACTTCTAGCCATAGTTTGTTATACAATAGGATGCTCACATATTAATCAAGCAGTTAAAGTATAGAAGCTCTGCAATTCTATTCATTTTTGTTCAGAAACTTTTCTTGCAGCATTGTACAACAAAATGTCTATAGGAACCATTTAATAAAAAGGCACCACTCATTTAAAAGAAAAAGCAAAATTTTGAGTCTGATGTTGTAATTATGGTTGATCATGCCCTTGGTGTTCTTTTTTCAGTGTTTTTCATCAATTTGTTTCATTGCTGAATGAGGCAATGAAATCCATTTAATTCAGCACTGTTTCCAATCAGGGCCAACCAGATGTTTTTGAAAAGTCAAAAATAAAAAATAAAGATAGGAACTATTCCATTTTACCTTCCAGCATGAACAAAGTTATATTCTCCCTAAACGTGAAGTATTTAACAAAGCTGTAATGAGTCATTCCCAGGGAGAGGATACTGTACATATGAGTAGCTAAGACAGCGAATTAAACAATAATAGTCTCTTTTGCTTGTTGTGGATTCATGAAATATTTATCCTTATTTATTTACAAACAATTTGCATCAAAGAGTTTTTCAAAGCTTAAATAGACAAGGTTGGCTTTTTAACTGTCATAATGCAAACCACAAATCAAGAAAAGGCAATTAATCAAATCAGATGGAAAACAATTGGCATGGAATAAGGAACAATAGTATATGGATTAACACCTTAAATCAGCATTTGTTTTCACAGCATTTTTAAAAATCTAATTTCAGATGAAAAGCCTGCAAAGTGTGGGCCTTTTAATCCCCAGTGGAAAATGAAACTAGGCTCAATATCTGACAGAGTTAGATTAACGTTTGGATTCTATAATTCAGTCCTTTTAATTTGCTTTACCAGAAGACAGTCATGATATATTTTAAGGCCTCAAAATCTTAATAAAATGTAAGCAATCTTGTTAATCTACTACCTTTGTTTAATGGATGCACTTTGTACCAGATCATGCCAAGACAATGGCTGTTACTACCAAACTACAAACTAAAAATGATCTATTATCAATACACAAAGTAAATTTTAATTTCAGTTCCGTTAAGTAGATGGCAAATCATATTGTAACTCTGAAGTTTTAAAATATAAAACTCTTAAAAATAATTTTAGCAATTATTACAAGTGCAGCTGTTTAGCAACATATCCATTCTATAAGAGCCAGAAGATACAACCCCCCCCAACAAACAAACAAACAAAAAAGAACCACTAAGCTAAAATGCCCACTATTTGTCAGGTATATGCATGTTTTGAACATGATTCTGCAGAAACATTTTAGATCCTGGACAAGCATACATCTCTGCTTTCAATACAAGAAGTCTGTGCTTTTTCAGGCTTCCAGAAGAACTTTAAAAAGTGCAACTATTTAGGAACTGATTCATTAAAATAATTCTTAAATCAGTTGTAACATTTTCCAAGTTCACATAGAAGCCACAAAAATGGGTTGTATTAATACCAGGTTTAAAGCATTACTGAATCATGTTTGACGGATCTCTGTTCAAGCTATATTGCCAACCTGGTAACCCCCAGATGTGTTATATTCTACATCCCATCACTTAAGCTGACTGCCAGTGAAAGAAATTGCCATCTAGCATACCTGAAGGTTACACTGAAAAAGAAGAAATTTTGCTCTATCCCTTTTCTATTGAAACCCCTTTACCTTGTCAACATTGGGAAAGTGATAATTTAGGATGGGGTTCAAAAATATAACACAGGAAAAAAGAACCACATATCTTGTAATAGCATAATGCACTTCATCCCTTATCTTTGCAGGATTTCAGCTTTATCCTCACAAAATAGGTCAAGGAGGAAGAAAGACAAGAGGGATGAACACGATTAAACTTTGCAGCACTGGATGCATTTCCCACACTGAGGTGATTGTATAACTAGAGACCTCCTAGGTCATCTCCACCAATAGAGGCTTTTGGTTTTCCTTTAATGATTCGGTTCTGCTATCTTATATATATCCATTTACTATTGCATTATGAAAATTCATTATCCTCCTGTTTTGCTCTTAGCAGCTCCTACTGAATTAATGTATGATTCTTTGTTTTCCATTGTGTAAAATATGTACTAAGAATTGTGGAAAATCTGAGATCCAGATAGATGTGTTGGTCTAAAATAGTTCAAAACACATATATTGTTACCTGGGTTCTCTGAGATGAATTGATTGTAACATGTATCTCTTTGGTATAAAGCAAAAGAAAGACATAAAAAACCTGAACTCACAGCATACTGTTAAAAAAACTGTTGGCAAGAAATTTAAAATGCTTAGATAGTATGGCAAAAGTCCCATAAGCACTATTATTCAGAATGAACTCCTTCAAATGATATAATATGTTTGAAAAATTAGCCCTAATTATCTCATTATATCTTATGGTATGTTGCTCAGAGCATTACTACTTTATCAATTGAGATAGTTAACCTGCCAATTATTCCATCTTGAAGTAAAATAATGTGTGGGGGAAAGGAACTTATAAAGTAGTAAGAGATTGCTTTACTACTAACAGCAACCACCAATGACAGAAATTATTACTTCTTTTCAAGACTCTTCAACTGCTTTCTTTTTGACTGTTATACTGTATCTGTATTATACACACCGATACATGTGTATCTTGAGCTAAATTTAATTAATAGTAACTACATGGCACATTGATACTGCAAGCATTTTGCACTGCTTTCTTCCATTTTTTGTTTTTTTAGCTTAGTTTACAATCCTGAGATATCTGGTGGAATCCCATCTGAGTACTAATCAAGTAACATTTTGCTTCACCATTTTGAGATCATCTCTCATGATACAGTACAAGAGACTTTAAAAAAAAATCACTCAAAATCAGTTCCAATTCCATTCGAACTTCCTGGTTTCAAAGAGGAGACATATCCGATAGCACATCTCCTACAGAGATTGCTTGGAGGTGGAGGAGGAAAAAAAGAAAAGATGGATAAATTGGGCTCTCTTTACAGAACTAGCAAGTTTCTTTCTAAACAGGAATATGAAAGCAAACATGGTCAGTTGAAGCAGTCAGTGTATCAATATTTGAAAATCCTCATTAAACAATTCCCTAAAGAGGAAGTAAGTCAACCACTAACAAAATAAGACAAAGTCATCCCTAATTTAGATCAGTGATGTAATCTTGATCTATAAAACTATATGTCTGTTTTCAACCTAGCACTGCAGTGACTATATTGCTGTTAGAGGGAATAAATGTAGGGGACTATTCCGTATTATCACAGAATACAGGGTATATTATGATGACACAGAAATTACTAAAGTATGTCTTATTCTACAACGCGAAAGGTTAAAAATCATGACTAATTAAAAACTTATTCAAAAATGAACTCAGAAAGATGAAGCTTACATCTGATTTGTCAGAAACATGGGGTTTGTGTGTTTATTCCCTCCTTTCCTGCTTTGTTACACTTCACTCATTCCAGATGCAGGTGTAATTGTTGAGGGCAATTCAGCTGTCATGTATTTGCTAATGTGCTCTCCTAATCATTTGTCTTCACAAAGATACATTAAACTGCTGTGAAATATGGCCCTTCAGTAATTGTTATACCATTAGTCTGAATTTAGTGTAGAATAATGGGCATTTCTGATTTTCTTATTTACTCTGTTAGAGCTTTATGAGAAAAGGTGCAAAAATAAAATGTAAAAAACAAATGTTTGGTGAATATCAGCTCGAAATTTGGAAGAGCAGTAAAGTTGCACATGATCTTAATATGGAAGACAATCTGAACATAGATTAGAATAATTGCCCTTCCCTACTGTTTCCATTTAGTTTCCAATATGTTTATATTCATTTTAACATTATTGTGCTGCTAACTATATAGTGGATTCACTGGGAGTAAAATTCTGTGATGCAATCACTCAAATGCTAAAACATAAGTGACAGTAAAGACGTAAACAGAAATGTAATAATTTTTTAACTGTGGTTGCTTTGTTCTGTTTTTCTATAAGAAATTACACAGCAGAATTTGAAATTAGCTTTAATTCAAACCCTTGCCTTAATAAAATTCTGTGAGAAAATACCTGCTTCATGGGCATATGCTTTGGCCACTCAAAGGCACCAAGATGCCTTCCTAAAACTCCATGACAGAATCAAAACCTACAACACATCTCTATCAAAAAGTCAAGAATATTTTTAAGTGGCCATTTTAGAAATATTTTAAACCTACATTAAAAAACTGGAACCATCAATGGCTTCATGGTCTTAAAAATGGTATCAATAAATCTCAGATTGCTTAAGAAAAAAACTTTCTTTAGAGTGTACTGTAGAGTTCTGGGCTCATGACTTCAATGGACCTCCCCAAAATCCATTTTCTATGAGTCATTAGGTGAATGTGATAATTGTTAACCAAACCAATTGTTTGCTATGGGTCACTTTTGATGAAAACGGGAAGTGTGTGTGTGTGTGTGTGTGTGTGTGTGTGTGGTTATGTGTATTAATAGCATATTAATGAGTATATAAGCAGATTTATAGCAAAATCTTTGTTACATTGATTATATGTTGTCAGTTAAGTATTTCTTCCATTTTGGATTTTCTAAATTTTTGTATTCTTGCACTGAATATTTTAAAAAGATCATTTAAATTTTACTGACATATAATGGGAATTTGAATGAATACAGAATGCTGAAGTTTGTTATTTGTTTATTTCATAAAGTTATC
>JANHFK010006840.1:244414-260238 GCA_036250565.1 Sibynophis collaris
ATTATGTCTGTTCACCGCCCTGAGTCCCGGAAGGGAGAAGGGCGGTATATAAATTCAAATAAAGATAAAGATAAAGAGGGTTAGGGTTAGGGTTACGGAGAGAACCAGTAGAAACCCACCACTGGTAAGGATACCTGCAACAAGATTACAGTCATACAGTCATAAGTGGGATATCTAAATTGTATTTGCAATTGAGGCCACCATGATAGTATAATACCCTGATCTTCAAGCTCTTGCTTAGATTTTAATTTCCCTTCAATGTCAAAGATGTCTTTATATGTCACAATTTTTTCAAACTTTACCACATTTGGGTGTGTAAAGGCTTCCATTGTTGAGAGCCATTCTGGTATTTTCAAATATATTTTAGGCTTTATTTTTTTCCCATACAGATAATAGTAAGTTTCTTATATAGTGATTTTGAAAATATCTGTGAATTTTATTTTTCTCCTACCATAAGAAGTCATGTCTTCTTTAAGTTTAAAGATAAATCAGTTAAATGTTGGAAGTGCCACCAGATAACTGGATCTTATTATCATATGTGGTGGACATGTGGAGAAGCAAAGAAGTAGTGGACCAAAATAAAGACGTGATTAGAAAAGATAAGAAAACAATGACTGAGTTAAAACCAGAAATATTTTTGATGGGGATCTTACCTGAAACTTATAATAAACAGAATGTATATTTAATTATCCATGTATTAACTGCAGTTAGAATTGTATTTGTGCAACATTGGAAAAGTGAAGAGATTCCATTGATGAGAAGGTGATTAGGAAAATATAAGAATGTGCAAAAACGAACAGATTAACACTAGCAATTAAGGAGAAAGAACAAACTGAATATTATATGATATGGGAAGTATTTTATCAATGGTTAAAGAATAAAAAAGAATTTGGAAATAAAGACTAAAGAAAAATAGAAAATATATTAAGATAGAGATATAAATAAGAAGACAATTGTTAGTATATGTATGATGAGAATAACTATGTTATTGCAAATGTTGAAGGATGTTGCACAGAGATAGTTGTACCCAGACGACACACTGCTTAAGGAAAGATGGAATGTATGTATTTTAAAAATTGAAAAATAAAAAACTTTATTAAAAAAAAGCTTTGGCATAGAATTGTACTAATTATTTGATTGTGTGAATGCTGGGTTACCTGAACTACTTAGATGCAGGTGTTGCCTGTTTTAACATGTAGCAGAATTATGTTAGTAAAAAAGAGAATATGACTCTTTTTGCCTCAGGTACGATTTAAAATTTAATAATGTATGATTAAGTATGATTAAGTATGGCATAGTTAAAACATGCCAGCAGAAAGTTGGACCTGGAACAATATTAACTTAATCAGGCATTTCAACTTTCCAAATAGTTATTCTGCTCAAAAGCTTAGCTACTTCAACATCTGCTTTTAATGCTACATTATATTTATCCTCATGTCAAGTGGAATCAGAATTCTAAAGAATTCTGACTTAATGTGAAGAAGCTTAATTACTTCTCTTAGCCATTGAGACTGGTGAAACAGACCACTTAAGCTCCCTCCATGGCTGCTTATCAGAATATGAAGACTGGGATTTCTGGCTTGTTTTGGTTTTAAGATTGTAGAGCTGGAAATCAAAAAACCCCAGAGTTCCAACTCTGAATTATTAATAGAAGAACAATTATGTTGTCAGAAGGGCAAACAAGAATAACAATGAAAAGACAAGACACAAGATGCATTTGCAACAGTAAGATAGGAGAGAGCAAGGCATGTGGAACAAATGTTCACTATGCAATCTACGTTCAACCATTTGATCTGCCTTTATTTTATAATTTTGTCTTTTTTAAACTTAACGTATTATTGCCATTAAGAATGCTCCATTCTTATTTGGGTTCTCTCATCCAAGAAGCTTCTTCAGTTCTGACTGAATTGTGGGGAACAGAAGGATTTATATTCCTTGCAGTCATCTGGTTGTTAGCACTCTTTCTGAGAGTTGTTGAGGCCACTTGGAGGTTTATCTGTGCCCACCTGGTCACCTGAATAGTGAAAAGGGGTGTGGAACCTTTTTGGAATTGTTGAAAGGACTGTGTTATAAACAGGGGATAGTGGTTTTGTATCCCTCCCCCTCTATTGAGAGAGGGATGATCAATTTTAATGACCCTTCTTTGAAACCAGTGGTCCTCTCTGTCCAGAATGTGGACTTTGCAGTTTTCAAAAGAGTGGCTTTTGTTTTTCAAAATCCTTCCATCTGTTCCCCACTATTCAGTCAGAACTGAAGAAGCAAAGGAAGTCCAGTTGCTTCTTGAAAGCTTTGGGACAACCATGACCTGGATGACTGAGAATCTCCATAGACACAGATCTGGAAAATATCAAATTGGTGGTGCTGCATTAGGGTTTCTGTAGCTTTATAGCAGAGCTCTTACTGGCATACAATTGAGAGATTTATCAGTATATTTATTAACAAATCTCCAAAAAATACAAATAATGTATTTCATGCCTTTAAGATTGAAAATTATTTCAATTACATTTTCATAACTTATAAAGTACTGTTCTGTATTATGGGCAAAGAAGGATAAAAATATTCTTAAAATGTACTATTGCATCAAGTAATTGATATTTTAAGATGCTCTAAATATTTTCTACAGAAAGAGGGGTGGTGGTGAATCTTTTAATTCTTCATGCATAGTCTATATAACTCTTTTTAAAGGCAGTTCATAGCACTCCTGCATCTATCTGAAGTGAAAAATTGATATTATTTCCTTTTTTGGTCTTCTTATGTGAGAAGATCAGATACCTTAATACAATTTATACTCCTTTAATAACATATAACTAACACTTTCTTTTCTTCATTCAACAATACCCTTGCTGATTGTAACTGAGCCCTAAGCATGACATTTTCAATTGATTTTAGAAGATAGAACAATGCTGTTCATTCTTTACAACATGCAGTTTATAAAACAAGTCTTTCTCAAGTAATATTCACTATAGAAATACAATTCAAATTATGTTTTCTTTAATGAGATCAAACCACTAGTATAGTACGTGAATTAAACAGATATAAATTGCCCATTTCATGACTCTCCATAGTCCCATAAAGCAATAATGAAGCTGAAGGCAAAAAATCTAGTTGAATTTACATTCAGCCAATATTTTCTAAGAAAACTATTATAGTATGAACTACTGCTATGTGTTACACAAAATCTGATTAGTGATATCATATTTAGAAGTTTTAATTCATGGAAAATCTGTAGAAAATCCAGCGACTTTAGAACTATGTTTTGGGATTTAAATTTTGTGTCAGAGAATAAAACTTTAGAAAATCAAAAGCTGATATCTGATTAACATTAGGAGGAATTGCGCAGATAATTTACCAAGGCAAAGAAAAGGGAATTGCCTATTATTTACTTTTTTTACTGAATACATGTAGATAAATTCACCAGCTAAAGCAATGATGCCAACAAATGGATCCTATTTGCCTATCACGCTCAAGACATAGGGAGCAGAGGCTATACTATACCAACAATAATTTTGTATAATTTCTATACTACTATAGTTGAGCTCCAGACATATTAATTGCAAATTTATTTTTTGGTTCAAGAGAAATCTTTCAGGAACCCACAAAAAGAATCTTCCTCTGCTCTTCCTGGTAATATGAAGGGAAGTTTTTCTGAATTGGTTTAAAAATAAATCTTCCTAATTGCATAAGAGTTATTTAGGATTCATGATATGACTCCTTAAATCAAAATATGTACTGCAACTTTACATTTTCAGAAGCCGAGGAACAATATGTTCTTCATTAAGATTATGCATGCTACTAAATATAAAGAGAGTTTGGGGTGGCTGCTGCTGAGTAGGAGAGATTGGCCAGGGAGGTATGACCACAACCACAGGGAGGGCTCAGGGAGGGTGTGCAAATGGGGTGTGGGGGGGTAACTCAAGCAATTTGTGATCTTCCTTGATTGCTTCCCTACTGAGTATAATTGTGGGAAGCTGGCAGATAGTCACAAATCACAATCATGTAACCAAGGGACACTGCAACAATCCTAAATGCCCACATTGCAGTCACACAACTACAGAGGTGCTGATATAACTGGTCATATCCACCACTTGTTCAGGATCATTGTAAACTGCAAACTGTTTCTGAATGAGTTAACTGAGAACTACCTTTATTATATATTCTAATAGTAGGTCTTCTAGCAAAGGCCAGCACCTAATCAAAAACATTATTTTGCACAGAAATAATTGTCCATAAAACACCACCTTCCTAAAAAAATACTATTTGAATGTCACTAGCAGATTATTAAGATGTCTACTTTAAAGCAGAATTAACTTGGCAGTTTTTTGTTGCTGAACTAAGGCAATCCATAAAGCAGTCCTGGTTGACTTCACTGAATTTATATCTGTTTAAAGAAAAGTTCAAAGCTATAACTTGCCTCATATATACCCCCAAATGAGTAATTTTTGTGGATATGGTACTAAAAAGTTGAGTTAGTTTTCCTGAGGATTAATTGTCTTCTATAGTAGGTAGAAACATGTTGATAGGATGATTATTCATATACTATCTATTTTATGAATGAAAGATAGCTATAACAGAGAGACTAGAAGACCTCCAAAGTCCCTTCCAAACTCTGTTATTCTGTCTTCTGTAAAGATTTGTTTGTATATGTTTCTACTGAAGTTACCCAATTATAAAGGTAGTGCTGTCCATACATGAGTTTTATTCTTATTAAAATGGAAAGTAAACCTGAAATTTCTACAAAATGTAGAGAACCATATGATGTACAGGAATATAAAAGTGAAATAGTATCGTGCAGTTGCAGATAAGCACCCAAGTCCTAGCCAGCTGAAATGGCCAAGTTGCACCTGAGATGAGACTACACAGGGTAGTGGAACTAGTGAACAACCATACTTTCTCTCAGAACAGAATAGGGGAGGATGTTTTGCTTTTCATTTTGGAAATCCCATTGAAATCAGTATGTTTGATTCCATATAGTGACTGCTCTCAGTCTGGTTTAGCTTTCTGTTGACAGTAAGATCACATCTCCATTTTGGCTGGAAATTGGAAATGCCATGCTTTGCTCCTCCCTTACCTCCCTTCTGACCCCTCCTTGTTCCTATAGGTTTAGATCAACAGATAATCCCATCTAGCAGTCATAGTTTCAACTACAATTGCAACTTTAATCCTGAAGCATTTCAATTATATGACAGACACCAGAGCTTGTTGTTAAAGATCCGTAGTTGTAATGACATGTGAGAATGACCTTGGGAGACAGGAGGAAGAGCCACAGCCTATTCAACCATCATGCAAAAGGTTTCTCAGCCCACAGAAGGAAAAGGGATATGTCTCGGAAGAGATCCTCCCTAGTTTTCTAGAAGGTAAAAACTAAAGAGGGAAGAAGTAACAACTACCACAATTCTATAACTCTGTTACATGTATTTTATACATACACAAGTGGCTCCCATTTGTGGCAATGATCAAAATCATTGTTTACTAATCAAAACTGATTTTGATTAGTATGAATTAATGTAATGTAAAAATTATACTTTTTTTGCAACTTAAATTATGATCCGGGTTTAGAGTTGTCGGAAGGGAGTATCAATAATAGTTCACATTTATTTCCTATTTTGCAACATTTCTCTCTGTATAAGGAGTTCATCATCATCATCATTTATTAGACTTATATACCGCCCTTTTCCCTTTAGTTATTTGTTCCAAAGTCATATTCTTCTCTTTCAGAGGCATTTCTTTAATTCTCCAGATATAGGCACATGTATGATGGAATGCTCTCCTTGAAAAGTTATTTCATATCTGGAAGATGAAATGCAATTCTTCTCTTTGACACTGAATTTTCTAGATAAAAGGTTTGCTGATTAATTTATCTAAGAGAAACAGCATAAAGTCTTAGTATATTTGAAATTACATGTCACTATCACCAACTCTTAATTAAATAGGAAAGAGAGGGGAAAATGCATATAATTTTGCCACCACTAGGGAGGGATAATCCGAGGCTCCAGGATTGCATCTGGATCCCAAAATATTTTGACTAGATGCTTATCAAAGTTGTTACCCAACTGGAATGTTTTTAATGTGACAGAAAGGAAAAATATTAATGCATCTACTGTCTTTATTACTTGTCTCTCTGAAATAGTGTATTTGTTTATTACTCTGACCTGACTAAGGAATCATCAGATTTGTGTTTTTAACATGAAAATACAGAACAAGCAAAAATTTATCAGTAATAACAATTCAGCATATCTTAATATACACTAAATGACAGATTAAAAGTATGGGATAACTTAGAATGGCAAAACACCACAGCTTTCCTTAAAACACAAAGAATATAATCTTAACTCAAAAATTAGTGTAAAAAGAAAATATTTTATTCTCTAAAAAGTATTATCTTAGTAAAATAGATCCAACTGGCCTTTAGATTTCTGCATCAAAATTACAGCTAGTCCTCATTTAGTCACTGTCTCATACAGTGAGCATTTGCAGTCACAGTGATGAAAAATAATGTGACTAATCCTCACATTTATGACCTTTATGATCTGTAAAGCAAAGGAAAGCTGAAGTAAGATCATAAGCATACCTGCAATTACATTTAGTGACTATTTTGATTAACGACTGAATTCCCAGTCACAACTGTAATCACTAAAAACAAGGACTCTCTGGAGTAAAAGATAATTTCTCTCACATCAAAAAGATCCTGACAAGGGGCTTAGCATTTTTGTTGCAAACCAGGTGTGTATGGTATACAATAATTCACCCACACAATTTCTTATGAAGGTATACTCAGTTTGTGGCTTATAAAAATATTTATAATTTTGTGCTACCTCCCTATTTTCATCTGGACTGAACAACTGAGACCAACCACCACATTTACATTCAGGTTTGGAACTCATCTTCAGCATGTTCACTTTTGGTGAAATCAGTGTTGCCAACCCAGGAACTGTAAACACAACATACTGAATATATGTCTACATAGAATCCTATCTAAATACATCTTACCTCCTTGATTTTTTTAGCACTTACATAATAAAAAGCAGTGCTAGCGTTTATAATATTGAACTTTGATTTAGTGGCCACCAAGAATTTGGCAGGTTGATCTTCAGTCAACCCTTTTACAAAATAGCTAATTTTCTTTTGGCTAAAGTCCATAAATATATTGCTTTCTAAGTTCCTTGGTAATATAAACTGAATGAAAAATTAAGATCACATTTTTCAAAACAACTGTAACTAAGAAGGAAGATAGCGAGAGGGAGGATTTTTAACCTTTTTCTTGCAATTATTGAGAAAAAACCGCAGAGGAGCATGTCTTGTAGCTAGATTTTTTTTTTCTTCAACTACATATCTCTGCTCTTATTCAACTTTATGCTATATACTGAAATTTAAGGTGACAAATGACTCTGATTCCAGGCATACAACATACATAGCCGATAAACAGAAATGTAATAATTAGCAAGCATACACAATTTTTTGTTTAAAAAAATCAGTGCTCCATATAGTGCCATATATGATTTTATACTCACAGTTTTAAATATCTACGGCAGTATCATATTAAGGAGGCTGCTCTATGGTTTACAATGTACACCATAATATAAGTCTCATTAAAAATGTAGCAGTTCAACACAAAATAAAAAATCTGCTATTATTAAGCAGAAATATGAACCCAGTACTATTTAAGAGAGTAGTTTGCAAAGCATAGGCAAACCTCACTGAATTGGTACAGTAAGGTACAGTAAATTTATTCATCCCCCCCCTCTGGTTTCATAAATATAGAAAGAGATATTGGAGGATGGAGGAAGGGGCAGATAATGAAAATCCCGAAAAACTTTTCTTCAAGAGCAAATCAGGATTGTTGGGAAAAAGAAACAAGAACACAGGAGCTTTAACTAGAAATTTGAAAAGCCTCAATAGCATAATATGCATTCTATAACTATTTGGAAAATATTAGTGTAGGAATGGGATATGTGTTAAGAAAATATGATAACATGCACATATCAGCATTGATTCAATGCATTATATGGCTGGGATACTGTGGCATTCTGCCCGTTTAAAATTTGCTAGAAATGAATCAATCATTCAAGTACATACACATTTGAATGCGTATTTGAAATCTTATTGGAGGCAACCTTCATCCAGGAAAAAGTGTTCATGAAAGATCTGGAGAGGAACAGAATTGTGGAAGTTAGCAGAAAAAAGCAAATACACATGTTTCAATCAGTCAATAAGAAAGGTAAGGACATACAATTCAAGCATATGTGTTGCATTAAAATTACATGCAATGAGTAAAAATTATGACTAAACAAACAGTGTTGTTCAGCCTTGTTTGAAACATAATATGTTGTTGAACAATATTATATAAACTACACTCTTAAAACCAGAAACGAGAAAGCAAGGGCTCCAGAAATTTTTCATTAGCAAGTACACTTTTTCCAAAATAAATATATTGGAATTTGTAGTTCCTTTGATTAAATTATCAGCACAGGTTTGCTTCATCTAATAATTACTAAAACAATTCCTTTTTCCCTCCAAGATGATACATTATCTTTAGACAATGGAAAAGAAAGCTGGAAAACAAATATTTCACAAACATATTTGCCTCTTTTCTCTTATAATAAAGATAAATTAAATACTTGTTTGCAAACTCAGTACTGACCTCACCTTCAGGCACAAATCTGATAGATTTCTGACATTCACACCTAGGTTCTAAGCAAAGCTAAAATTGGCTATTTGCTATCTCTGTGACTACCAGAACCATAGAAATAATGGGGCCAATCACTTTGCTAGCTGTTAAATTTTCTCAATCTGTACCTACCTAAGACTTGTATAGGAGGTCAGCCCTAGGCTCTGACACAGAGAAAAAGAAATAAACAATATAAAGAAAAACGTTTGTAGTGAAAAGGACAGCAGTAAAGAACATTGGGGAAAGATCCAAATTATACTACCAGTATATCAATTGTTCTCAATCTCAGCAACATTAAGATGTGTGGATTTCAACTCTGGGAGTTGAAGTCTACCTACCTTAAAGTTGCTGAAAAAAATTGGGCTAGGTTATTGAATTTATTTTCTCATTAAAAAAAATAGATAAATGCAATGTTTCAAATCCCATCTTGATGGTACTATTATATGAGTAGTTCTTGACATATGACTGTTTAACAAAGGTTCAGTTACAATGGCTTCAGAAAAAAAATGATTTATGATCTGCCCTCCCAAATGACTATCATACCAACCCACCAGTCACATGATCACTATTTGGGTATTTATGACCAGTTGCAGCATCCGGCAGTCTCACGATTGTGATCTGCAAGTTTCCCAACTGGTTTCCCACAAAACTATCAATTTGATGAGCTTGATTCACTTAATGATCATGTGATTTGCTTAACAACTACATGATTCACTTAACAATTGTGGTAATTTGCTTTGCAATCACAGTAAAGATGGGTCTGGTCACACAATGACTCAACTTACAAATGCACTAAATAACTGTAGTAATTCTGGTCTCAATTGTCTTTGTAAACTGAGGACTATAGTTCTATACTATAGTCAAACCCACATCTTTGGGGGAATTGTATAGACCATTAAGATATCCCTATCTACAATTTCAGTCTCAAAGCTGAGGCGAGAGAGACATTTTGGGGGAATATATTTTCCAACTTTAAGGATATAATTATAAGGATGATCCTCTGGCTATGAGGCACTGAATATGAGTAGTCTGTTTCTGAAGCCCATCATGAAGTAGAGATGAACTTTATACTTCTTGAGCAGTTAGCTGCTGCAGATAACTTCATATTTTCAACCAGGAAAAAAGCAGAGGTTTGTATTAAAAGAAAAAAAGAGTCAGGTTTTGATTACAATAGTAACAGAAAATATATATTTGTGGAATATTTTATATTGACCCAATCATTGAAAGATGGTGAAAGTGAAGTCTAACTGATATCATTTGTTTTGTAGTTTCTTTCAAAAATATTTGAAATATCTGGAGTTTGTTTTAGAAGCAGCTTTTCCCAGCTTGGTGCCTCCTGCAAACTTTTTAACTGCAATCCAGCATCAGCAACTGAAATCCAATTCAACTGGAGGGATCAGTTTAGTGAAGGTTATCTCACATTATTTTGATAACACAATCAACATTACACTGACATTTAAGGGACACATATATTTGTTTCAATTAGGTAAGATATAAAGTTTATAATGAGAATAGTGTCTCTGAGCTGAAGTGTGAACCTTCATTTCATGACAAAATTAGTACAACAGGGAAGAATTCCATCTTGAGAAAATTCTCCAATCTAGCAACAATTTGTTTAATGTGAGATGAAAGCATTTTTTTCTTTTTATGACCCTCTAATCCCTTTTCATCAGGATGGAGTTGGGATGACTGAAAGGAGCTGAGCGTTTACTGGCCAGATACCCTTCCTGATGTCTATGCGGAGTTCACAACAGATATGTTCTCTTTGAGCCCTGATAGAGAAACATCTATCATTGCCTGGGATTGAACTCTCAATCTCCTAATTGTGAGGCAAGCATCTTCACCTTTAGGTTACCATGCCGTTCTAATGTGAGATGATAGCAATAATACATGTATATAAGGAAACTCATGTAGAGGCTGAGGTCCACCTGTTTTCCTTGGATTCATATAATTAACGATGTCTAACCCTAAATTTGATACTTATAAGCTGTTGGGACTACATGTTTTCTCCTACACTCCCCTTATTCTCTGTGTGAAAAAACAGAAAATCCTTAGCTATTCTTGTCATTAAGCCATCAGTTTTGATTAGAGGTGACCTGAATTTAGCCAATATATAGGTAAACTATAAAAGTGGTAATTAAGAGTTAACTGACAAGGTTTAGGGACCCAACCTTTCTATTTTAACTGATTCCCACAATTCTCTGATCTTGGGAGTCGAAATGCAGACTCAGAAATGACAAATACAGTAGGCTAATTCTTTCTAAGCAGCATATCTGTTCAGGCAAATTCAAGGAAACTTAATTTCTTCACAATGGAAAATACCTCCATATGAAAAGACTGCCTTAAGATGATAATATTCTTTTTCTGAAGGATCAACTCTCAGATATATCCCCACACATATATACCCCCCCTAAAAATAAACAGAAAAAGTATTGAAATAAGAACAGTGTTAATCCAATGCATCATTTTTACATTAAGAATCTTGTCAAACTCATCAAATTAGTCACTGTAGGCTTTATGTCTTAAGTAAACACGTCTCCCTTAACTAATTGTTGCTATTTCTTAGATATTGACATATATCAATCCAACCACATAGCCTGTAGTCCTAGAAGCAAAGTTGCTCCCCCCATTTTTTTTTTGTAGTTCCTAGAGACCCTTTAAAGATTACTGCCTAATTATAACATTTTATGAGAGAGAAAATTGATGAAACATGTAAGGAGTTTACCTTAATTTAAAGTAGATGTAATTAAATTGAGCATACATTACATTTCAATCTTGTCCTCAACTTTCTTACTTTTTTTAGTATGGTTTCTGGCAGAGCTTTGGAAGTTAAAAATGTAACTGTAGGCCAAAAAGGCTGCACCTTTCCATTATAGTTAGTTGATTGGAAAGGAGCCAAAGTATAACACCATTTTAAAAAAAAAAATATTGAACAGCTGCAAATAGTAGCTGCAGCCTATTAAAGGAAAATGAGATGTTTTAGCAAATTAGAAAACAAAACATCTATTAATTAAGATTCAAACATTCTTTCATTGTACTGAATAATTAAATAACAATTAAACACTGTAATGTTTATTGTAATGTTATTACAAAAATATTCTTGTCAACATTTAGCATTAAGTTATTTGCCATTTTGGAAATACTCAGTTATTCACAACTGTTCTATTTTCTCCCTCTCAATAGTTTAGCACTTCTCCTCCACATCAGAGGCAGAGGTGATATTCAGCAGGTTCTGACCAGGATTCGGAAATTTTGAAGAGTTTGGAGAACCGGTAAATACCACCTCTGACTGGCCCCGCCCGCATCTATTCTCTGCCTCCTGAGTCCCAGCTGATTGGGAGAAAATGGGGATTTTGCAGTAACCTTCCCCTGAAGTGGGATGGGAATGGAGATTTTACAGTATCCTTCCCTTGCCACGCCCACCAAGCCACGCCCACAGAATCGGTAGTAAAAAATGTTGAATCCCACCACTGGTCAGAGGGCTAAATCATAGCATATATGGTCGGTTCCAATCTGAACAATCTTATTTTCCTCTATTTGAAATATGAATTTTAACTGCATTTTAGTACTCTGGTCAGATATCTTTGCTTTATTCCACCTACTAAATACATGGGAAATAATATGAAATGTATTCAATTAATATTAAAACAATTTTCATTTTTGAGTTTCCCACTTCATTCTCCTTGGGCACTTATGCAGCTGCCATTCACAGAGGAGCTTTAAACACCAACACCACCCTGCTACAAAAAGACTTTAATAGAAAACATTTTAAAAAGAGTATTCTAATGCCTTATGTAAGAAAGCATTAGAATCCTTTAAAAAAAAAAGTACATAAACAGTTGTAAATTTCATTTCTGTGCTTGCATCTACAACTAAATCTTTCTATTCCAAAATGAAAGATAAAGGCTTACAATTTCCTTTTTAATATAGTTTGTGGAGGAAAATATTGCATTATGTTTTATTTATCAAAGGAACATTATATTGATATGGTCCTACTAATAAAGCTCTACAGCTGTTACATGGATTTTTTCACAGGATTACTAAAGAAAATTTCATTACTATATCGAAATAAATTGGAGTAGGGCTCTCTAATCAACTCTTAATATAAATGTTATAGGAGCCTAATAGCAAACCATCTGCTAAAAGATACTATTAGGAATAATGTTAATAGTTGCAAATTGTTGGTATGACTAAATGGTAAGAGAGATGGTACCCATGTTGCTGTTATCTTAAATGAGTTGCTCAATATCTTGATGTGCTTCTGCTTGGTCAAATTTCAAATGTAAACTGTTGCCTGGGAATTTATGAAGAAGAAGAAAGGAATCTGGTCAAACTCCAGTTGTAATGCCTGGATTTTATTTAAAACTTGGACCATTGTATTACCTCTCATCACTATTTCACACATAACTCTATTTTCTCAATTGTCAGGCTTTGGACTGCAAGCTCCTTGGGGCAGAAACTTTCCTTTTTGTTTACAGTGTAAAGTAAATTTCATATTATCAATTCCATTTATGGTACTGATAGCACTGGTGCTTATGGCATTGTTCTCAACTTAGGGGCAAAGGGAAAGAAGCTGAACATACAACAGTTACTGTTATACTGGAGTGAAATTCAACAGGTAGCAGGTGTAAAAGTAAAGAAAAAAAACCAAGGGGAGTCAAAACAATGTATTTTACCTCAAAGATGCTTTTTCAAAAGGCAACTGGACTGTTTTTTTTCTTGAGAAAGAAGAAGAAAACGTTTCACTTCTTATCAAAGCAGCGTCATTGGTTGTGATGGCAGGCAATGGAAGGATAGGTACTGACAGTTGAGACTAGATGGGGTGGGAGGGAATGGAATCCAGTCTCAACTGCAACATCCAACATCCAGTCTCAACTGTTAAATACCTATCTTTCCATTGCCTGCCATCACAATCAATGAAGATTCTTGGATGAGAAATGAAATGTTTTCTTTTTCTTCCTCAAGGAAAAAACAGTCCAGTTGCCATTTGAAAAAGCACCTTTGAGACAACTATGACCTGAATGACTAAGAATATCCACAGACGAATATATTTTGCCATAAAAAGACTAGGAGTAACAGATTATGTCAGATCTGGACAACATATGCATAAACCAAAATGTATACACTAAAGAACCAAGAAAGGTTAAATTATTTTAGGCAAAAAAGCATATTAGAAGCCCCACAAAAAAAAGTGATCTAAGATAAATAATAAATAAATTGAGTTAAGGATTTCATTTGTTTATGTTGAAGGCTATTTTCATCAGGAGTTTACATTATCCAATGGGTCAGTTGGGAATCAAAGGTGAAATATTTTTTTCTTTCTTTTCTTTCATTCATTGGCTCACTTCACAAGGCTCTTGAGCAATAGCAAGCCTATGAAAAAGATGTACTGTATGTAAATAGATTTCCCTCAAAACACTAATTGTTTGAGCTTTAATTGAGTTTGAAGGGAAGCAATTTTCATCATAATTTTCATTATATTTCTCTTTAAATCATTAGTATGGAAAGTTGTAGATATAAACTGATGAATACAAATTCTCAATGAAAAAAATCCATTCTATGCTTGACATATTTAGCACAAAAGTTTAAGATATGGATATGGAAAAATACTAGCCTGAAGCCATGCAAAGGTATGATTTTATCAAGTATTTATGTTTTATGGGGTATATATTTAATCAAATCATCTGTGCTGGATCTATAGTAATTTTTTTTAATAAGCAGTACTATCTTGCTCAGAAAATTGCATAATATTTTGTATAGCATGCCACCCCCAAAAAACTTTTAAGAAATCATTTTTATCTTTAATGTTACCTATAGTCTTCTCAGTTTGTTCAATGCAAAAAGAGAAATCATCCATTAATGTTCTATGTCAATGTTTCTCAAAGCATGTAAACTTTAAATTGTATGCACTTCAACTTCCAGAATTCCTCAGCCAGCATACTGGTGAGATTGGGGAAAGAATTCTAGAAGTTGACGTTCACACATCTTTGGGTGTCAAGGTTGAGACACACTGCTCTAGGCTATCAGAACATTTCAGAAGCATGTTTGTGCTCTTTTTGTTCTATGACATCCAGAGGGAGAAAATGAGTGAACCAAAAGGATAGAGACTCATGCTGTGCTTTTATAATTCCAATTACTTCTGCTAACAGTTGCAGTAATACATTTGGAAGGACATTTTATTAAGGTGGCAGTGTTTTATGCTAATCAGAGAAAATATTTCACTTTTGTCATATTTCCAGGGGAGATTAACAAGTATAATTTAAGGGACAGCAAGCATGGGCTTACGTTCTCCTTCCAAGAGAATATTCATAAAGTAAATCTCACACAGCAAGAGAGTGAGGGGTTCAATGGCAAAATCAGCTAAGAATAAATTTCTATTACAGGTAGTCCTCAACTTATAACAGTTTGCTTAGTGATTGTTCGAAGTTACAACGGAACTGAAAAAAGTGACTTATGATCATTTTTCACACTTATGACCATTGCAGCATCCCCATGGTCATATGATTTACATTCGGCTGCTTGATAATTGACTTACATTTATGATGGTTGCAGTGTCCCAGAGTCATGTGATCACCTTTTGCAACCTTCTGACAAGCAAAGTCAATGGGGAAACCAGATTCAATTAACAACTGTGTTACCTATTTAATAACTGTAGTGATTCACTTAACAAATGTGGCAAGAAAAGTCATAAAATGAGGCAAAACTCACTTAACAAATTTCTCATTTAGCAACATAAATTTTGGGCTCAATTATGGCTGAAAGGTGAGGATTACCTATACTTAAAAGTGGAACATTTATGAGCCACAGTGGCACAGTGGTTAGAATGCAGTATTTCAGGCTAACTCTGCCCACTGCCAGGAATTCGATCCTGACTGGCTCAAGATTGACTCAGCCTTCCATCTTTCTGAGGTTGATCAAATGGGGGCCCAGATTGTTGAGGTGGTATGCTGACTCTGTAAACCACTTGAGAGGGCTGTAAAGCATTATGAAGTGGTATATAAGTCTAAGTGCTATTGCTATTTACGCTAAGCCATAACAAACAAATAAGTGAGGAATCCTTGTTGCTCTCTGAGCTTGGTGATTTTCTTGCAGCTATGTCATTATCCAAACTAGGTAACATCAGCACTGATGATGTTGCCTAGTTTGAGTAATGAAACAT
>JANHFK010006840.1:260338-276013 GCA_036250565.1 Sibynophis collaris
AATTGGCTGAATGCTGAAATTCAGCATAACTCGATTCTATACATTATCTTCTGGGCATCTTCTGACAGAAGCAAAGGATTTTACTTTTGGTAAACACTCTCAATCCATTCTGTCATCCAAAGAAAGATAATTTAGCAACCTCTAGTATTCCACTCTATTCTAGGAAATAGGAAACAAATGAGAGATGGTTTTATTTCTTATCCATTCCATTTTAGTGTCCTCCTGCTTGATGCTTAAATTTTGCTTGTAAAATTGTGTGTTTCCAGACCTCAGAACACCATCAGTCATGCATTAAAATATCAGCTCATCAAATTAGGAAGCAGTTTGAAGGCTTTGAATTGGCCAAGCCTTGTATAAATACTATCAATCAAGCATTCAATCCTTGTCTGGTCAATCAAATATGTGCCCAGCCTCAACTTGTTGACTGAGCTTTGTCAGCTGAAAAGCACACACATGCACACACCAGATAAGCTTTGGAATCTCTACATATGGCTCTTGAATGATGGGATGGGATATACTCTACCAGCAATTATTGCAGGCTGTGAGAACCAGCTTTCAATCAGCTCCCTCCTCCCTGGGGGGTGGGAGTTGAAGGCAAGTGTCCCAATCTCTAGTTCATTACATGATCAGTTTCTAACTGCCCGTGTTTCCCCAAAAATAAGACCCTGTCTTATTTTTATTTTTTTTGAACCCTGAAATAAGTGCTTGGCCTTATTTTCAGTGACGTCTTATTATTTTGGGGTGCGTGGAGCAAGACGGGGCTCCTCTTGCCGTCTTATCTGATTTCCAGCTTGGTCTCTCTAATCAGAGGAAATGGCTGGGACTGGCTGTGCATGCATTTAAATATTTTCGGTGGGAGGGTCTTATTTTAGCGCATGCGCTCAAAAGCTCAATTGGGCTTATTATCAAGGGATGTCTTATTTTCAGGGAAACAGGGTAATAGATGGCAAGGCTTTGCAGCTATCATTGGGTTCTGTTAAAGGGGTAAAACGCTACTGTAACACCAGGTATATAGTGAAAGAATTAAGCCTAACCCACCCATAGGCTGAGAACAAAGCAACACCATGGGTTTGCAGCAAAAAACAAAAAGTGTGTTGGCAGGCATGTTTGTCCCACAGTTAGACACAAGGGATAAAACTGTCTCAGTTCAATCTGAAGCAGTCAAATTGCTCTTACAGCAGCCAGAGCTAGGCTTAACCTACACTTCCAGAGAATCAGTCTTATTTGTTCTCTAGATCTGCAAAAGCTGAAATCCGTGAAGCAGGAACCAACAGTTCTCAGATCAAATGGAATTGTTATGTAAACAGCAGTGGCTGTCTCCCATGGCCTTAAAGAGAATGACAAAAGATCTATTGAGTTGGACAGTACGTCCCAGAAAAAAAAAGATTAATCATGGGTCTCATGCTTAGTGTCAGAAAGGCAAATATAAATAAATTATAGAAACTGAATAGGACAAAATAGTAGCCCTTTTTCATTATTATTAATAAGGTCTATAAAAGCCATTTGGACCTTTTCCCCAGAATGTGACACCAAAGGTCTAACCACTCTTTTGCCAGTTGACATTGAAATATCCATCTGCTTATCATATCTTGTTTTGATTAACTCCCAGACTCAGAGTCAGCTTCAGAGATTTCTATTACAGGTGGAACTTTCTGTCTCCTTGATTGCTGTGAACTTCAGTTGACAGATTAGGTTGACGGGTATGTATGTATATATGACTTCTTTTCTGGTTATCAAGTTGCATTGACTCCGAGAATCTCTTGCTGTCAACTGGTTAAAAAAATAGTTTGTAGAGAGTAGAAATGTACTGTGGTATCTGGTAAGGATTCTGGTTAAGATGATGATTTGAGAAGTTGAACTTTGCAATAACTCCTCTGAGAAAAAAAATCTGCAATTTACATTTCTACCAAAGTCTAAGTTAAAGGAAGTGATTAAAGGCTATTTCAGTAAGAGTATTAAGGGAGTTGTCCTTATTAATTTCAGAAGATAGCTCGTGTAAAGGTCTGCTCTCTCTCAAACAGAAGTCCACATCTGGTCTGACTTCTTTCTGTTGTGAGTTGAGCAAGTCTCAAAGATCCTAAAAAGGAAAAACATGTTTCATATTTATTGTGAAAGACTAATAGTTGAGGCACATAAGAAAAAGCATTTACAAATCAGGTTTTTGTCTTGTTAGCTTGCATTCAATCTCAAAAGATTAATGTGTTTGGATTTCATTTTAAAGTATCAGCTGCAAAAGTATAACCATTTAGTGAAATCAAATGCGCAAGCAGTTCTCATGTATATGGTATATATTTCATTTGCTAAACTATAACATGTGGAATCTTTGATCTTCTCTGAACTGGGTTGTTTGCCTGCAGACGTTTCATCACCTGACTAGGTAATATCATCAAGACTAGTAAATGTGGTTTATTCCATATTTATATATAGTTGCTTGCTCTGCCAGTGATATGGGGTGTGGTTTTGGATGTTGTTTTTTGTTTGATTCTTTACCTGGTGTTAATCCCTGCTTATCTAAGTGTAGGTTGATGGAGAAGATGTGTTCTGTGGTCATTCAATCCCTGATTGAATTGAAGAGGAAGTATGGTAAACCTCACAGATATGAACTTTAGAGGAACTCAGTAATCCAAAAAACATGAATGGCAGTATTTGAACAGATCACTTATATCTTTGGAAAATGAATGACAGGGTGGTATGAATGATAGTTATAGGTCATAGCCATGTAGCTAAGAAATGAATAATAAAGAGTTTATAGAAAATTTTCAATACTATGAATAGTATTTTAGACTGTGGACAAATTTGTATTTGTTATTGTGTGATTTAAGAGGAGATGGAACTTTAGGTGCTTATAAATATATCCATAATTAGTTATTGCTATTATGGGTATAATTTCTAATCCAGGATATGCATTCAGTTTCCCAAAGGGGAAAATTTACAGTTTGTAACAAACCAAAACCAGGAAAGTAATATATTATAAATTTTGCTTTTCATGACTTGATATAATATCTATTCATTCAATGCTTCTCATTGATATGCTGACTAACCTAAAAAAAAGAATTTAGTGGTATGTAAACAACATCTCAATATTTATAAAATGTATTTTTTTTACTTTTGATCAGTAGTGTGACAGTTCTCAATCAACCCCCTCCCAGCTTCAACCAGTTAAAGAAATTGGATTGTTTTCTTCTTATTCCCCTCCCTTCCCCCAGCATGGAGACATTATCACCATGGTTACCTGGATACCTGTTTAGAGGAGGATGTGCTGTAGTAATTTAGCTATTGAAACCTCTTGTCATTTTGCCTTTAAGCAGAAATTCATCAATACTTCATGGGTTTAAAATGAATGGTTGCTTAAGCAATGTTTATACTAAGTGGCAATACATTTTGATCAAGAATGATAAAAACTGAAATGAATTTGGAACATTACTGGACAGTGGTCAAGTAGCTTTGTCAGTGACACACAGAGAGGAAATAAAAAGATTTAAGATTATGGACAACATGAATGATAGATAATTAGGGATTTTTGTTACCACTTTTGTTCTGTGTTTTACACTTGAAATACACTTTGTTTTTTTAATATTGTGTTGATTCTTTGAAAGGTAAAGATATTTTTATTACAGTCAGTGACTAGTCCATAAGATGTAAAAAGCATCATAACAAGCATGATACTTTTTTTTTTAAAGTATCACTATGAAATCCTAAAGATAAGATCATATTTTCCTGTGTAAAGCAAAGGCAGCAATAGGTAAGGTAAGGATATTTTTATTACAGTCAGTGACTAGTCCATAAGATGTAAAAAGCATCATAACAAGCATAATACTTTTTTTTTAAAGTATCACTATGAAATCCTAAAGATAAGATCATATTTTCCTGTGTAAAGCAATAATAAATTTTGTGACCTTTTTTTTTTTTTTGGAAATGTTAAAGTTACTGGTCCAATCATGTAAAGCAATAAAATTGCCTGCAGAGCAGGTACAACTACTATTAACAGTTGGAGAGTTATTCCAGGGAAGCTGCTATAGAAAGGACATTGAAAGAACACGTGGGTTGGAGTCTCAGGTTTCCTGCAGATTACAAGGACAAGTTTGTTCTGCAAAAAAAGGGGTATTGTTATCCATTCCTTTCAGCATTGTGGAGGGCAAGACATTGAAGCGAGCCAAGAGAGATCTACAGTGGAGATGGACAGATAATTTGCTGGCATGAAAGCTTTCCTTCTCGCCCATATTAGTTACCTATACCGTATTGGAAAGTTAAACAAAAGACCTACTGTAAGTTTAATATTTTCAAAGAACTAATGTTTTGAATTTTCATCAGTTTTCTTCTTGGGCAATTTTGCCAAGCAGATACTGGCATTTTGGGGGGAGGAGAGTAACATCGTTCATAAATCCAAAACATTATATTATGTTTTATTTGCTATTTGGGTAAATGAATGTGTTCCTATTTTTCTTCCCCTACTTGTATTTTTGGACCCAGAAATAATTGTTCTCATTTGTCAGAATACATTGTTATAGAACAAAGTGTGAAGAAACCTTCAGAAAGTAAGCCTAGCATTATAAAAGGTAAAAGGTCTAAAGGTCACATTCATTTGCTGAGTGCATTCCTAACAATCAGCCTTTCCAGGTAGGGCAGCTCAAGAAATAGACAAAGTAGGGATTGCAGGAATGCTGGAGTAAATAAGGAATGAAGAAATAATTGAATTTGTGAAAGCCTCACGAAGTCTCCCACTCTCCCATCTTAAACAAAACACAATCAAGGTGAGGTTATTTTCAGCATCTTTCTCAGGCTACTGTCAGTCTCAGGAATAGTTAATCTCTTCTCAAAGTCTCCCCTCCCTCAGTGCCTTTATAGCTCTCTCATACCTTCTCCAAGGTCATGAATACCTTTATGTAAGGCCACTTCTGTACTGTGCACATAAACTGTACCCATGCTGATGCCAGGTAAGCAGGCTGAAGAAAAGTCTGATTTTCCTTGGTGCTCTCTGAGCTTGGTTGTTTTCTTGAATGTTTCATTACCTGAACTAGGTATAATCATCAGTGTCACTAGCACTGATGTGTAATGAAACATCTACACGAAAACAATCAAGCTCAGAGAGCACCAAGGACCCCTCATTTCAACCCTGAGCTACAAAAATCTTTATTTTTGTATTTAAGACTTGCAACAAGTATAATCTTATGACTTCAGACATTTTATACCCCAAAATGGAGAAAATTATCCAAAAAATGTTTATGCAGCAACTAAAAAACAGTAAACAGAAAGTTCACAATAAACTTAGACCTGAGTTTCCAAAATAGTAAAGCTTGATGTGTTACTGTTCTCTATGCCCAGATTTGCTTGCTTCTCATCCAGAACTCCATTGTCCTGCACAGGAAGGATATTTTTTTTGCATCATGCATGTACAGACACACACACTAAAACATGTTTTTTTACCCTTTAAACACTCATTCTAATGCACTAAGGTGAATGTAGCTCAGCAGCATTGCATGAAGATTTGTCCTTTCTGTTGTGGTGGCTATTTTCAAATAATGTGTATGAATATATGAAGCATTGAATGAATTAGAATAACTTGCTGGTCAGCTACTTCTAGCTAATTAGGTCATAGATTATGAGAAATGCCTTTCTCACTGAGGAATTCTGGTAAGGCATGGATCAGAGGGGTCAAACTTGTGGTGTCACAGCAGCGTCATGTGACATTATCAGGACTTTCCCCTTCTTTGCTAAACTGGGCGGGGCCAGCATGTGACGCATCTGGCCTGTGGACCATGAGTTTAACACCCTTGGAATGAATGGTGGTAGCATCCCTCAGCAGCATTTGGTACCATTGACTACAGAATTGTTCTGGGCCATCTACAAGAAATATTAAGTGGGCAGCACTGTTCTGCTGAGTGGCCAAATCAGGGCAGGGAAGAGTCTGAATCTGCAGCCATATGGGATGCCCCAGGATTTGGTGGCTTTCCATATTTTTTTAAATATCAATATGAAGTTGCCGGCAGAGATATTAAAGTGTTGATGATATATCTCTGACCCAGGCTGAATGAGAGAAGGTATTTATTTATTAAGTTTATTTGCCGTTTATCTTGCCATGGGGCTATGAGAGACTTAAAACCAAATCATGTACTAACTGAATGCATTATAAATGAATATAAGGACATGTTTTTCACTGCAGTTATCCATAAAAATAGGAAGAGCTGGAAATCAATTATATGGGGGGAAAATTGAGCAATGAATTTTATTTTAAAAATGCTCCCAAAATGCAATTTGCTCCATGAATATTAAAACTTAAGATTATAATATATAAAGTAGGTGGTATACCAACTTAAATTTGTCTTTAAGA
The DNA here is from genome assembly GCA_036250565.1 of Sibynophis collaris. Taxonomy (NCBI): domain Eukaryota; kingdom Metazoa; phylum Chordata; class Lepidosauria; order Squamata; family Sibynophiidae; genus Sibynophis; species Sibynophis collaris. Next base: position 266,667 of record JANHFK010006840.1, read on the forward strand.
ACTGATTTAAAAACAATAAAGAATATAAAGCAATTTGTGAATTACAGTGCCAAACAGTAACAAATTCTGCTGTTATGTTTCAGGCATTTTATACATATGATTCTTCAGTTATGGTTTTTGTAAAAATCTACTTAAATCTATTCCTTTATCTGCAACCAGCCACACACAGTTGAGGTTCTTAAGACTATAAACCAACTTCCAAAAAGCTTTCACTCACAGTCTTTTAACCTTTACAATTTCCTTTCACTACCTGACAACAACATAAACCTATTGCCATATAAGAAGTAATTAAGCTCTAACATGTGACATATTTTATGCATTTTACATTATATAACAATAAATAATAAGTAAAAATAGGTAAATACCTATAAGAGGTAGTTAAACTTGACATGATGTGTCAAACCTTATGGATAAGGGTTTTACACATACACAAACATAAGACAAATATAAATCTTTCGATATGAAAGTAATCCAAATTTATCTGTCACTCTTGCTTCAAAATTAAGCATGGTTTTTAAAATGTTGTAGTAATGAAGATGTCAGTGCATCTATACATAAGGACACCAAGTAAAATCTACTGAATGCATTTATTAAAAAAATGGTTTAAAGAAATCTCTAGAGTGGAAAACAAGTAGACTGATGAAGATGGAGATGTCAAACTGGTGGAAAGAAAATAATTCTGTTTAGGAAAATTTTAAAAGTCTCAGTTCCAGAGATCATTAATCAAAATACATCTTCATTGTTGTAATAAAAAGTGACAATCAGAAGTACCAGTAACTTACACAAAACTGCTTTTCACAATTCTGCAAATGAGTGGAGACCTACAGCTTTTGCCCACAGGAAACTGCATGAATTTTGAACGATGATGTAAGGTTAAACATAGGTATGCTGGAGGAGGCAAATGGAAGTACCTGTTCACATATAAATCTATAAACACAAGTAGTTCTATGAATGATTTGCACACCTGCTGTTCAGGCTCCCTGTGAGCATTGCTAAAAATGAAAAAGAATACAATATTTTCTGCCTGCCAAATCTTGTCAAGGGATTGTCTTACATGGGAAGCGAATAACCTGGACTGCATGCAGGCTTCAACCCATATTGATAATAATTTCATCTGAAAATCGCAAAAGTGAATATTCAAGATATGATCAGGATTCTTTTTTTGTAAGGAGTACCAATACCAATCCCATGCGGAGAGGTTTGACATGCTTTAAAGCTATGTTCCTATTGCTCAGTAAAAGCATATCATCATTTTCTGTAGTTAATTTTGTTTTTCTGTACTTTGGAATTTTACAGACTTCTTATGAGTTTTATTATAAAACCCACTTACATAAAATAATATGGGAAGCACTGTCACCACAACTATATGAATGTAAATTCACTTAATGAACTGAATAGGGATTTGATAATTCTCATTGGATTTAGGAGCATTTATTCTAAACAAATGCTTAATGTAAAACATCTATAATTTTACAGAATTCAGTGCTTTAATCTGAATTTGGTCACCTCTTTATATGTCACATTAAGAAATCTATAAATTCTGTTGTTTAAATATTTGAACTTTTGAAATATTTGTTGAAATGTGAGCATTAAGATGTTTTATTTTTTCCTCCAGCTTTCAAACATAACAAGTCATAAATCAATTTTAGCTGAGTTTTAAATCACTTTCTAGGTTGTCATTGAAAGATAACAAACAAACAAACACAGGGTATCTTGACTATCCATCATACTTTTAATGGTGAGAATTCTTGTTTTGTTTCATGAAACCTATAGTGCAATGTAAGAATCATATTTTCCAAGCTATTCAATTTTAACTGTTCTGTCATATTTCACATGAAATTTCAATTTTCAAGGCCTTTCACCATCTCATTCATCTATTCATCTTGTAACAAGTCAATTGTTGAATCTTCTTTTCTGGCCACCTCTACAGAGAATCACTTCCTTTTTTAGCTATATTTTATCATCAATACTAATTCCTTCTTGCTTCCCCCTGTCCCCATCTTCTGTCAAAGATTTTATACGTAGCTTCAACTTAAGGAATCATGCACGTGCAGTGGGGAAAAGGTGAGAATAGTTTTTGAGAACAATATAACAGTGAAAACATGAATGCACACTAACATTTTGATCTTAGTTTAAAACATGTCTGCAGAGGCTTTGCTACTAGTGCCACTATAATACTAATGTAATGCTGACTTGGGTTCATGATATGTAATGCTGTGACAATAAATATAAATTCAGATTAATTTATGCATGCTGTCAGATTGAGTTTAACCCATTTTATATGGTATATTAGCATACCATCAGGAAAAAAGTTGCTTTGTTTCACTTGGCAACACAGGAGGAGGATTTGTAATGGTATATTGTATTTCATTACTCCCACAGACACCAGACACCTCTGGTTGAGTGTAGGTAGGTGCATCTATTTATGCACACAAAGGGACTTTCTCCTCCCCTGCAGCTAATGATATTCGAGCCCATCCTATCTACTTTACAACATAAAGAACAGATTCTTTTCACTTTTATACAAGGCTTTTAAGATGAAATGGAGAGCAATAGGAGAAAATCCCCATTGTGTGAACAGATATCCATTTATAGATCTAACCCCCATATTATCATTATTCTGAATATTCCCTGAATATTGTTTTCAAATTCATGTAAACAGTGAGGCACAAGGATGACCATTAGTCTATTATCTAAAGTCAGTCAGTCAGTCAGTCAGTCGGTCTGTCTGTCTGTCTGTCTAATCTCCAAAAACATTGTGATGTGGATGATAATGTACCCCCAAAATATGATCTGACAAAATATGGAGGCGGCCATTTATGCCACAGTCGTGCTAGGTAATGATGAATAAGACTTCCCTGAACAGTAATGTAACATAGCACAAAAACACATTTTACATGCCCGTGAATAATTTTGGTAGAACAACAACAACAAAAAGGCTTCAAAGAATAACACAAATTCATGGATGAGGTACAGAACCTTTAGCACATGAAAAAGTTCCAGCATGCATCAATCTATACTGACAGTAAGTTCACATTTTTAAACTGTTCTCAGTAAACCTTCATCTTTGTTAGCAGCACATCTCTGCCACAAATTATAATATATTGAAGTTCTTTCTTTGCAAAACACTTCCGTCTGTTGGCAATCAGATCCAGGTAGTGGTAAAGTTCTTCCCTATTGTGAATTCCAATGATTCTAGAGATGTGACTGCTTAGAACAGAGCAAGTACAATTGTCAATATTGAACTTCACAAAACGTACGTAATATTTGCACATATTTTGACAAAAGTTTTTTAATCAGTAATTTTTGATTAATTCAATATATTTTGAAGACAGGACTTTCCTAGGTATGTTTTATCATATCATGTGATACATAGAAGAGATACATTAGTTTCTCATGATTGAGATTTAGAAATAGCAACTACAATTTTTATGAGAAGTTCTGTTGAATTATTTGTGATTCAACATTATGTATTATTTTTGTTTTGTTCACCTGAAATTGTTATAGAAAGAAATAGAAATCTATAAACTATATTCCCTTTCCCAAAGCATGAAATTAAGCAACCACAATTGGTCATGAAACCAAGCAATGTCCCAGACACATGGAATTAGATGACATTGGTTAAATGTGAATCTTCCATAAACATGTTTGTTTTCCAACACTATTTGTATTAATAATTTAATACTATTTTTTACTTCATTTCTAAATCTTCATCCAAAAATTAACAAATACTTAAAATACTTCTTTAGATATTTTGGGAATTGAAACTCATGATATCTTTTGTCAAGTTGACACTAAACCCAAAAATTATATTAGGCAAAAAAAATCTAAATGTTTAGGTGTAGAAATTTAGAAAATTTAAAATTGTTTGAAAAGGGTTTGACAAATAAATATTAATTTTCTTAATGGAACAATAGCAACAACCAAATGCAATATTACTCTTATAAGAAAAAATAACAATTCTGCTTTAAAATGTTTTTTGGGTTCTGCCAGATTTTTTCCTCATCTTCAGCAAAACATCTGTTGTTTTGTAATTCTCCCCTTCTCAACAAAACTTTTTTCTTAATTAACAATTAATGAACAAAATATTGTTATAATTATTTCCATATTTTTTGTAAGCAGCTAGTAAAGAAAGCAATTAATAAAATTAGGTTTATAGATGTATTTTGGGAACTTTATGTTATATCAGGTTCAAAGCTGAGAGTATATGTGCGCCAGAAACCGGAAGACCAGGTGGCCGGTGCGCATACATGCGCCAGAAACCAGAAGATCTTCCCGGCATGCACGTGTGCACTGGGCGACTGCTATTCCGGTTTCTGGTGTGCGCTTGCGCACTGGCCAACTGGTCTCCATGCCAGAATGCGCACCAGAAACTGGAAGACCATGTGCACATTGGAACCGGAAGATCATCTTGGTGGCTGCTCTTCTGTTTTTCGGCACACAAGCTTGTGCACGCTCTCGTTTCAGCTCTCGATGCTGAAAAGGTTCGCCAGCACTGGTATATATTATTGCCTGATTAGTACACATTTGTTGAATAAAGAGCCTTAAAAGATCCTTTGCTGAGTTCCTAGTAGTTCCATTTAAGAGCCCCAGGAAAGTAGTTGTAAGGAGGAAGAATTCAGGGAGCCCGATGTTACAAATCAGCAGCAAAACATTCAGACTAATTTAGTGTAAAGCTGATTTTTAATCCAGATCTGCCAATTTACAGCATAAAATCATTACAAGCTAATGCAAATTTTTAGAATCTGTATTGGAATAAATGGTATTTTAAAAGCTGCAATGATGAAATTCAGTGAGAAACAGCATGGAAATAGATATGAGATGTATATTACCTAAGGGGAGAACATTTGAGCAAAATCAAGCACTTAAAAAAACAAAATGATGTATGATGCAAATATAACACGTGAACCTTAATAGGACAGTTTTGTGCAGTAAACAAAGTTTTCTATGCTTATTTATGCAGATCTTCTCTTTAACTTTTTAAAATAAAAAGATGCAGAGGAAAAGGAAGGGCCAAAGTGGTATAGTTGTTAAGTGCTGGAAGACTTTGCTCCACCATCCCTTCTCAGCAACAAATAGTAACAGATGCTGCAACAATCTGTCTGAAAAAAAAAATCCCTTGTCGCATAATGCATTGATAAATTTCATTTTAAGAACTATGTGAGAAAGAACAAACGGACTCTCCTATTAAGTAAAACAAATATAAAGAAGGAGGAGAAAATAAAACTGTCTTTACATTTTATATCTTCTTCTATTTAAGGCTGGCTGTTAAGCTCTATCCTTTTTTAATCCTGGTGGTATTCAAGAAAAGAAGCATAAATGGGGATTCATTATTTTCAAATAATGGATCTACAAATAGGATTATTATGAAGATAAAATCTCTAGTGAATTTTTAGTTTTTTAATAAAATAAAATAAAAATGCAAAAACCCCATGAGTAATAAAGCTATTCCTCGACTTACATCAATTCATTTAGTGACTGTTCAAAGTTATAACGGCACTGAAAAAAAGTGACTGATGATAATTCTTCATACTTAAAATCACTGCAGCATCCCCATGGCTATGTGATTAAAATTCAGATGCTTGGCAATTGGTTCAAACTTATGATCATTGCTGCGTCCCAAAGTTGTGTGATCACCGTCTGACAAGCAAAGTCAATGGGGATTCACTTAACAACTGTGCTATTAATTTAACAATTGCAATGATTCACTTAACAGCTGTGTCAAGAAAGGTCGCAAAATGGGACAAAATTCACTTAATAAATGTCTCACTTAACAACAGAAATTTTGGGCTCAGATGTGGTTGTCAGTTGAGGACTACCTGTATTCATACAAAAGATCTCCCTATTTTATATATGCTGCCTCGAATGACTATTACTAGTTTAACAAATAAGAGAACAAATAATCAGGAAATGATTCTTGAATCATCATTTTATTTTCTTGACATTTTAGCTTGTAAACAACTTTGAATGCAATCCTGAACCATTGGTTAAAAGTATGATAATATAAGAATATCAAACTCATTCACCATATATAATAAGCCCACTTTTCCTCCAGATTTTAAAATTCATTGTTAAGCTCCTAACGATTTACTATCTTCTGTCTTTCTTGCCCAAAATGCTCAGTGGATTTCCCTTGTTGAGGATGGACTAACCAGTCCAGTCCATCACCTTAATTGCTACATCACACTGGCTTTTTCATTTGACAAGGTGTTTAGGTGTTTCATGGTGTCGGCTCATATGTGGCTTCCTTTTCAAGCAGGCGGTTAAGGAGGGAAAGCACACTGAATATAATCTCAATATAATTCCTGTCTGGACTATATTCAGGGTGCCAGGAGGGATTCAGTTAAATACATTAAAAATAAGACCACACAGATTAGATTCACTATGTTAAGAAATAATTTGTGCAAATTTGTGCAAATGTGGTTTTCTGAATATGCCACAATTGTCTGTGTATCTTTTACACAGAAAAACAAAACTTAAATATCAGGCTAAACACAGTAGTCAATGTGTTTAGCACTACAGAATTCCAGAGTCCCCTTTGCCATGAAAAACTAATATGAAAATATCGTGGAAAAAATAATTTGGCTACAGTAAAGACAGCCAAGGACATAACAGTATTACTCCAACATTTGCATGCTGTCAACTTTCAGCTTGAAGGTCTTGTTTCAAGTCTCAAAGAGTTGTATTGTTTTCCCTTCCGGCTTCTTTCATGGTGATAAATTTGTTGTGCTACCTACTCAGTGCTTTCGGTTAGCATAAACAACTTCCTATGCCAGCAGAATACTGCGTATTTTATAGAGGTGGCATCTTACTACAAATGGTAGGATTATGATATAATTTTTTAAATTATTAAATCAATGAGTAAGTATTATACATGTGGAAACACTGTAACATTTATGTAATGAAGAACATAAGATGTATCTGAAATAAGAAAGATGTGGCATGCAGCTGTTAATTGGAGCCTTCTCTCCACTTATGCCTCTTTCTGTCAGATCTGTCAGTCCTTGAAGAATGTGTTTGTGTATCAACATAAATCAATTAACTGAGGGCCACTTTATTAATGATTAAGGACTGTAATCCACTATATTGTCCCTGTGCAGTTTGATATAGAGAAGTATTTTTAACTTCCTAGTCTAGGGCTGGGAGTGAGTGATTGGCCCAATTCAGTTAGTTGGAATTCATGCCAGACCAGAACCTGAAACTCCCCACCTCTATTCCAGCACCTTATCCATCACAGCACATGTGCGCACATACACATCTATCTATCTGCATGTGTATGGCACAAAGACACAAAGACGGCACAAGGTAACAGAATCTTTCAGTGAATTTTGGCTTGGCTTTGTGTGAATCTGTACTACTTGAATGCAGACAAAAGATATGCTTGTAAAGCTGCACAATACTGGAATTTATACTGTGGTTGATCTCTTATTCTGGGTTCCATGAAAACAAATCCTAACAAACAAGTCAGATTTACTGTAAGAATACTTCCAGGGAGAAAAAAAAAATCAATTTATCTTAAATCTGTACTCTGCCCTCCGTATTTTACTTTTACAATGTTTTCATAATAAGATTTGTAAGAAGATTGTAATTACTACTTTTCATTGGTTTCCCCGATGAAAACCTGAACGAATAAACTGCTTGTGAAAAGAACATAGTGTTCTTCCTAGATAGTGAGGCAAATATGAATGCCAATAGTCCACAAAGAATATGGGATATTAAGCTCTGTTCCCCTTGAAAAGAGAACAAAGCAAGGGATACAAGAAGGCCTATTGATATAAAGTCTTTGAAGACACTAAGCCAGTAACTTTCCTTCTCCGCATGATAGGAAATTAAACTCAGCAGAGGGAATGAAATGGAACTTTCAAAGCAAGAGCCAGAGGAGGAAAGCCTCTGAATATTAACAGGAACATTCCCATTAGTCAGAAACAAGGCCTGTGGTGCATTTCCATAACAACTATAATGTAAAACTCTATATAGGAAATACCAAAAACTGCAGCAGAGTTTACTGCCATATAATAGTTGAATATCACCTAAATATATATTTTTTAAAATTTAATTTAATTTTTCATTGTCTAGTATTCCTGTAAAGTGAAGCAATTATAATAAATTGATGCCAAGTTGGAGCCCATTGACTATGTTGTGTTATTAAGCATCAGTATAGTACAGCTACTATATCTGCAAAATCACTATGTCTGCAAATGTTTGAAAGACTATTAAATAGAAGCAAAGAATGGAGTAAACTGTGACTCCTTTTTGCCTTTAATCGTTGTTCAAATATTTGCAGTCCAAATATTGGTAGTCCTTTTATCATATCATCCAAACACAGTTCATAGCTTCAAGTGGGCATACTATATCTGAGTTGCAAAACCCATTACATATAAGTAACTGGTTGTTAACTAGTTATTTTAAGATAACATACTTAACTACTGATCAGCATGTTGTGCAAATCCAGAATAATGATCAAGGCCAACATATTGGAACTGCAAAAATCTGGAACATTGCTAGATGGTGGTAAAGAGATACAAAACATGGTAACACTCCCTTGCCATCTAATGGTTGTTTTCATTTTTGCAATCCTGATAGCTGTAATAAGAAAAATGGAGTAGGGTGATTTTGCCATAATCCCCTTCTCAATAAAGTGAGTCTTTCAAACACAAACTCTACAAGTTATATTTTTGGCAAATTCCTAAACCATATGTGTTTATGTGACAGGCTTGTGCAGTGTTTCAGTTCTGATCCAGAAAGGCACCTAAACATAGCTCCTTCTTGCACTTCTTAAAGCAACCATGCCTCTTCTTGGGATTAAATGCAACCCAGGGGAAAGACATAGCTCCGTGATGGCGAACCTATGGCACATATGCCACAGGTGGCACACAGAGCCATTTCTGAGGGCATGCGATCCATCACTCAAGGTCAGCTCCACTGTACATGTGCGCATGCCTCTCGCCGGCCAGCTGATTTTTGGGTCTCTGCCACACATGCGGGAGACATGTGCGCATGCCCATGCTGTCCTGCTCCGCCCCTCTCAGGAGTCTCCAAGTGGCCCATTTTGGATGCCAGGTAAGTACAGGGCTCGCGCAGAGGTTTTTGGGAGGGTGAAAAATGGGCCTACCAGAAGTACGGAAGAGGGTGAAAAATGGGCCTACCAGAAGTACGGAAACAGGCCGTTTCCAGCCTCCCAAGGACCAGGGGAGGCCGTTTTCGTCTTTCTGGAGGCTCCAGGAAAGCCTCCGGAGGGCGAAAAATGGGCCTACCGGAAGTCTGGAAATGTGCCATTTCCAGCCTCCAGAGGCTTCAAAGGCCGAAAAGGGGGCGTGGGGGGTATTACATGTGCACAGGGGGGAGCA
>JANHFK010006840.1:318112-333270 GCA_036250565.1 Sibynophis collaris
TTTGTATTTAATTTGATTTGAAAAGACAAATGTATATTGAATATTGTTATTGAAAGAATAAAAATAAAAAACTTTTTCAAAAAGAAAAAAGAAAAGAAGCACTGAATTACTGCGCAAATGCCCTCGTTATATAGGTTGGCGCTCGGCTCATTGCTCACTCCTTAAGCAGATCTCGAGCATCTGGCATATATTCTGGTTTGATGTTAAATAAAGTTCGTCTTCGTCCTCTTTACTTCGAAGGCTCTTCTACTATATTCCCTCGAATGCGTCGCTTATGGTAACTACGGTTACGTCTTTAGCGTGCCGTAGCCGAAATAAGGTCATCTAGCGTTTAAAAGGTTCAGCCGTTCAAGTTTTGTTTTTGTTTTTCTCTCTACCCCGAAGCAAGCTTGGGGAAATGGGCAAGAAAACGACTTTCACCGCGAAGTTTATACTCTGAATAATAATCATATTTGTGTAAAACACCATAAGTGGCACAGAATGTAGTGTGTACCTAAAGTAATTTTCTCCCTCAAGAGGGTCTTGAGAATAGTCTACTGGGATATTCAAAGTATAATAGCCCTCATTGTAAATAACTTCTTAGGGTATTTTGGGGAGGGCTTTAGCTGATAGACTAGCATTAAAATATTATTCTAAGGATACTGCATGTTGTGCAGCAGCTACCTTAAAATGTATTGCCTACAGAAAGAATTACCAGTAATCCTTCAGTTCTGTTGTATGCATATAATGTCACATTTACAGTTTTTCATGCATGTGTTAAGAAACTGAATGTCTGAAATGATCTAGCCTGGGGTTTGTCACTAACTGCAATAGAAATATTTATTATCCTCATTTACAGGATTATAATAAACTCAGTTTTGTAAAACAATAACATAAGGCAGTATATGAAATACATTTATTTGTACTCTCAAACAACTGAAGCTTTTTTCTTTGACTTACCAATTAAAAAAAGCAAAGCAAATACTGATTTAAATATCCCTTTTGAAAGCAGTCAATAATTATTTCCATAATTATTGTTCTCCAATATGAAAGACAAGCAATATGATGCTTGGCACCTTGTTCTATTTAGAACTCTTGGATAGGATTCTAGTTCTAGAGTATTAATCAGTGCATCATCAATTGACCTCAAAGTTTCTTGTGATACACCTAGGTAGAACCTCACCTTGAATACTATTCCCTACATTCTATTTCGGGTGTCAGCAACCGTGGCTCTTTGGGCCCTCTGCTGCGGCTCCCTGTCCCATCACTAGCTGGTCCCGCCCCTCAACCTCCCCTCCTAGTCATTCCTCGCTTAGCCTGAGAAGGTAATGGTGGTGGCGGGGTGGGTGGGTGGAGAAGCAGCTGGAGCTGATTCCCCGGTCCCTCACTCTTGCTGGAGCTTTTTCCAGCCCTTGTTGGTGCTGGGTGTGCCTCGGTAGCTTGGGGAGATGCGCAACCTGCTCTCCACCCCGAGACAGTTCCCTGACCTGGCTGCAACTGATGCTGGCCTCGCTAACATGAGGGCTGGTGGGGTGGGAATGGGATCTGGGAGGATGGAACGATGGAAAGGGGGATGGGCCTGCAGTGCCCAGCCACAGCTTTAAGAAGTTCAGGCAGCAGGAAGAGGGGGCTGGCCCCGCCGAACGTCACATGCCCACCCTGGGGGTCAGGAAAGCTGAGGCTGGGGCCAAGTTGGCAAGCTCTCCTTGGGGCTCTTTCTTTCTTCTTTTTGGAAATCCAGGCTGGCTGAGGAATGAACGCAAAGCATAGCAGAGGCTTCCCTCTGGGTGACCCTCCTTCTCTCACAACCCCATGACCGGCTATTGGGGCCTGGAGTGTGCGCATGAGTGGGGAGACTGTCAAGCAAGTGGCTGCCCGCCCTGCACACACCTCTGTCGCTCTTTGGCTGAGGCCACCAGCTCGCTGGAGAAGGGTTTCCCCGCTCGTGCGCAGGGGGTTGTGAGAGGAGAAGGAGGAGGAGGGTTGCCCAAAGGGAAACCTCTGCTGTGCTTAGCTCTTGTTCCTCAGCCAGCCTGGATTTCCAAAAAGAAGAAAGAAAAGAAGTAGCGAAGAGCCCCAGGGAGAGCTCGTTGGGCTTTCCAAGAGAGTGAGAAGAGACATAGACACAGATATTTATATCTACACACACACACATGTGAGAGAGATACAGGGGGAGGGAGAGGGGGAGAAAGAGACAGAGATATAGATGGGGAGTGGGGGAGAAGATAGGGAGAGGGGGAGAGATACAGAAAGAGATAGAAGGGAAGAGAGAGACATAGATACAGAGGGGGAGAGAGGGGAAGAGAGCGAGAGAGAGAGGGGAGAGAGAGGGGAAGATAGGGAAAGGGAGAGAGAGAGATATAGGGAAGAGGGGAGAGAGAGAGAAGGGTTTTGTGGTTCCTGGTTCTCTGCCCTAATGACCAGCTGGGGGGGGGTGTCATGTGACTGGGAGTGAGTGGTGTTGAGTTGGCCACGCCCACCCAGATTTTGTGGCTCACAGTGTGTTTTTTTTCTGTGGGAAACTGGTCCAAATGGCTCTTTGAGTCATTTAAGGTCGCAGACCCCTGTTCTAGTTGGTGGAAACAGTTGCTGAAGCACAAATCCTCTTACATAGCAGAAACAAGTTGGAGAATCTGTTTTCAGACCTCTTAGGAACTTCTCCCTTAGCCTTGAAAAAGCTGGCTAGCTCATGGTTAAATGCTTAAATGCGATTAGGAAAAAAAATCACCCAAGATTTTCTCTACTGTTTTTCAATTTGAGAAATATGCTTTTGAAATTTTTGGGGGAAATGCGGATTTCTGTGAAAATCTTATAGAGTACGGTGACTTTGCACAGTTGAGAGGTGTATGTGAATGACATTTTTTTCTAGGTAAAATCTTTTATCTATCCTTTCTCTCCATGCTCCAAATCCCAAAAGGCTATTTCAGATAGAAAATAATGGTAACGAGAGAGGCTTAAAAGTGAGTGAAAGAACAAAACTAGCTGTGGTGGCACTTTCTTACCACTTCAATAAGGTAATTCAAAAACTTCACCAGGAGACTTTTTAAAAAGCTCTTATGGATCCCAAGATTAAATTTTGGTTTTGTTTGTTGTTATTGCTAATTTTAAACTAATGTTCACTATTGCATTGTATATCAAGTGGACAGCCTTAGAAATCAATAGATAGATAAATCTCTTCTGGGAAGAAAACTGAGGAATTTCAAGTGAGTATCTATTTGTCCATTCTTCATCAGTCCATACACAGATAGAAGGGGAAACTGAATGCAATCATATTAAGAAGCAAAAGGGAGTAAGCTGTTTTCTTTCTTTTTAAGGAGGGTGGGGATTGTGATATGTATCCATAGAAATATTGTACATTGCTATATCCATATAAACATTAGTGCACAATCAGTTTATATCATACAGTAAATATGGATGGCTTCTTGTTTACAGCTGATAAAGTTGGCAAGGTAGTTGTCAGGTTGTCTTCTACCTGATGTCCCCCAGATGTGTTGGGAGTCCCATTTTCAGCCAATAGTTATTGGCTGGAAATTTGGGGAATGAAAATCATATAATACAACTGGAAGACACCAGATTTAGAAAATTCATTGAATAAATTCATGTAAGATAAGTGTAGTAAAGTTAGCTCAGCCTTGAATTTACAAAAGGGCGTGTTTGAATACCAATTGGAGCAAGCAACATGCATCGTATAAATTGCCATCATCTGGATGGATGGCATTAGTAACAGGATGCTAGACTACAAACATTTTTTTTGCTGATTCATGGTAAAGTTTTATCATTTCATTTCACTCATCTAAATATAAGTTTGATTATAGAGATTAAAAATAATCGCTGAGATTGCAATGCATACATTTTAAAATTTAAATTTAAAAGCATCTGTGAAAATTTCAATGTACAAAACTACTCTGAGAAAGCTAAAAATACAAGACAGCGGGGATTGGTGTGGGCATCCTCTTTGCCATTTGGAGATGACCTAATTATTTTTATAAAATAGTAGCTGGATTCAAATCCAATTCCTGAAAATGTAGAGGGATTTTGAAATAAATGTTACAGTTAAAACAGAAGTGAATGAAGAAAATGTAAAAACAAAAACAAAAACCCACTGGCTTTGCATACAACCATCTAGTTCTTCATCTCTTGTGTTCTCTGTTTCAACATGTATACAAATATGGATATGTGTTTGTGTGATTCTTGTGTACAAGAATTCTATGCAACTATGCCTTCCAAACTGAAAAACAGTTATTATTTATTTACCAGGAGTATAAGAAAGTAAGGGTTGAGATGAGCTGTGGAAAATTGTGAAATCAATATTGGAGCCAATTCAAATAGAAATTTCATCTTGAATAAAAACCATACTTTGTGAGGCATATCTGCACAAGGCTACAGGATCTCACAGTTGTATATATGGAATTTGCCTTAAATCTTGTAAAAGAGATAAGGAGGAGGAAAAGAAAGTTCTCAGCAGTTGCTTCTTGTTATAAATTTCAATTATGTGCCTAACCCCTTCTGGAACACTAAAGAATAAAATCTCTTATCTCTCAATGTAGACGGCATTTTGGTTTCTATCAGACATCTTAGGCTGAAGAGATCAACCAGAGCTGTTAATCTTGTAACATTAAAATCCTCTATTAACAGCAATTGGATTGAGAGATAGCTGAGCACTCCATCAAAAAGCACACACTGTTTTTAAAAATATTTTTTGTGGCAACACCCCTTTCTGATTGTTTTTCTTCAACATACAGACATTTTATTTGAAACAAAATATTGGAAATTGACATGACTTTTCCTTCATTTTCATTTTTTTCTGTTCAAGATCAAATAGAGAAGAATGATAAAAGAGAACAGCTACATGCTTGCAAAAATTAGGGTTTTTTCAGTGAAAATTAATAAACTCTAAAATATATTTAATATATATTTTCAACCCAGATAAATTTTGCTTTATTTTGTTCAAAACATAACCATTAAAATGGTAAGTTTGCAATTGCTTTTGGCTCTGTACAATATGCAAAGCTATTGCAAATCAGTCAAACCAGATTATGGCTCGGCATATATGATCCTGCAAAAGATCCAGCAATCTTAAGGATGTGTATTTGGAAGTAAATTATAAATAAGTTATTATATATTTTCCTCTTAAATGTTTTTTATTAAATGAGCCTGCAAATATTTCAAAATAATTTTTTTAAGGTGGATTTCTTTTATATTAAAACAACAATTAAGATTGTTCTAACTAAGGATTTAATATATCTATTCAGGTATTTCAAATACAGTATGTTGGGCATGTATTTCTGGTTATTTTATTTTGAAATGAATGATTGCTTTATTTCACTTCAAGATAAACCTCTTGAAGTATTCAGTAGGAAGCTTTTTGAATTTTGCACTGGTTCCCCTCTCTTGGGCTCTGGGGAAAACTGATAGGCTTTTATTTGCAGTAGTTCCTTACCAGTGAATAACAGCTGAAGGCTAGAAATTAAGGAACTGGGACTCTGCATTTCATGTTTTTTTCCATTGTTTGGAACAATATATTCATAGAGATATCACAGATACTGGAGAGATCAGTACAACTTCACTGCTGAAGTTGTTTTTATCTGACCTGTTCTACTGCTCATCTGAATGTATGGAGAAGTTCAAATTGGTATTCAATGGGGAGTACATGTTGACCCCATTCAGTTCTTCCACAACTGAAGATATGAAGAAGAGCTTTAGTATCTGAGGGACATCTCTTCCACTGTGAACCTGCATAACCATTTAGATCAGCAGGAGAGACCCCTTTGAAGATGCCACTGATACCATAAGTTCAGCCATTTGGAAGATGGAAACCCTATATGACTCCCAGAATGATTTCTCCAGGGATGCACTAGTCTCCTATTATTTAGGAAAATAGCAATGATGCATCTCCTTTGCCAATTTTTTAAGGTTTTAAACTGATTATAATTGTGAGCATTTGATTTTAATTTTAATTATATTGATTTTATTGTTGAATTTTGCATTTTTAACTTTATGGTTGTAATCTTCTTTGACTGCTTCTATAAAGAAAAGTGTGAGTTATATATTTTTAAATAGTAATGTTTGTATGAACGTATTTTGGGGATGGAGTGTTTTCCTGAATCAGGCAAATGCTAGGTCAATTGTTCTTCAGACTAAAGAGTGGAATTCAATGAAAGTAAAGAGGAAGTGCCAAGTGTTCAACCTGTTTTCTACCCACTTTAAAGATGTACTTAGCAAAATACTTGAAGACAGCTTTTGTCCTGATTTCAGATGGATAGTGAAGGGGTTTTAATCCACTCTGTGTGGCTCACAGCAGGTTTTAAGTCCACCTTTAAAACAAGTGGAATTATTTACTGATTTCTTTCCTAAATCTGTTGTAACCAGAATAAATGTCATGGCAATCCAGAACAGCATGAATTCTCAACAAAATGTATGGAAGAAACAATTTCAAGTGAAATTGAGAAAAAGGTCAATTTAGCCATCTCAGCAAGTTCCATCATCTTCACCAACCATTCCTCCATTGCAGATAGTGCTGAATCTTTCTATCTTTGTGTATATAATAATCTTGCTGCTAAATGGCATGACATTTTTCAACTCCATCAATCCCCCCTCCCCCCAAAATACCTTTAGTCTCAGTTGTAATTAATCTTTAAAATCTTGTAATTCTCTTTAATCAGAGAAAAAACAGTATATTTACTGCTGATTAGAAACTTTTGCATTAATAGAATGCAAAACCAAAATTGAACTTATGGTCTATAGTTTTTGATTAGATAGAAAGAATACAGAAAGAAAAGAGTTACATTATAACGGTAGAGTAAAAGCTAAGTTTATAATTGTACTGCCACTGCTGTAAAAAAATTGGAAGCCACTTCCTTGCATCTTTATTCTTACTTTTCTATTTTTATTTTTTACTTTTTTTGTACTTTTAGGTTTCTTGTTGATTTTTTTTTCTTATGGTATATTAATTTCGATTAATTTTTATCTTTTAAAAAACCTTTAAAAGAAAGGTATTTATCCATATACTACATTTTTATGTTCATGCTTAAACAACTAAAATGTTGCCTGCTATAATGGAAAATAATCAGAAATCTAAACTGGAGATTCTATTCTACAAGAATGTAATAAAATCTCCAAGCAATACAATGTGAGCCTTAGAGTAGATAGCTGGATCAGTTTATCAGTGATAAAATGTGTCTCAGTCATTTAATTCTTCAGTAAAATATATGATTTCAGATATCATTCTGGAGATTTACTACTACTGTTGTTAGTATTTCTACAATCAACTACATTATGCCTTGTGAATTAATATGGTGCTGAACGGTATCTATGAGTAGTGTTGAACAGATCAACTAACAGGTTAGTTATGTAAGTTGTACATATCTTTTGTATTTTTTCAAGTTATTTATATGGTAAAACTGCTTTATGATAAAAAAAAGAACTACGTATAGACATATGGAAAAGTTACATTATGTGAGGTGCATTTTAAGTAACAACTAAAATTCCTATGATTGTTATCACTAACAGAAAAAGAACTCCAAAAACCATTATAGTCCTTGGGACACAGGACAGACTGGTGATGAGAAGATATGTTTTGTGCCCAGAGATATTGTAATCACTACACATTATTTTCAAGGTTGCAAGCAATTTATAAATTGAAGAAACTGGCAGTTAATATGATAAAAAATTAAATCCCACTACTATGATATGCTTTGGTATATCAAGGTTATTGCCTAAGGTTATTGTTGAAAATTAATGTTTTCATTCCTCAATCCTAAAGAATAAAATAAAATGGAAATGAAATAAGAACAGAATCAAGGGCTTTTATATTTTTTAAGAAAGATAAATTATTCCCTAAAAGTATATTTTATGAGAAAGAATGTGAAATGAAATTGGAAGATAAATCACAGTAACAATAACTGGTTAAGAAACGATTTCTTCTATAATTTGATAACGTCATCTATGCCCTGTATCTTGATCAATGTTCAATACAAACCATAAACTGAATTTGCAAA
This sequence comes from Sibynophis collaris, assembly GCA_036250565.1. Taxonomy (NCBI): domain Eukaryota; kingdom Metazoa; phylum Chordata; class Lepidosauria; order Squamata; family Sibynophiidae; genus Sibynophis; species Sibynophis collaris. The sequence goes on from JANHFK010006840.1 coordinate 326,089, forward strand.
ATATAAGTTGCTGTATTCATGACAATAGCAAGAAACTGGCAAAAAACGTGCAAATCAGAGTCATGTGACTATGGATGTTGCAACTAGTCATAAAGGCAAGCTGGCTGCAAAGCACCTGAATTACGGTCCTGTAACTCTGGTGAAATTGTGGCGGGCATGCTTTATAGGGTGTAAGGTACTCATTCTAGTGTAATTTTGAACAGTTATCAAGTGATAGGTTATAAATTGAGGGCTATCTGTATTTAGAATCAGTGATTTTGTCATGAAACAGTAACAGATTGTTATTATTTACATTAGTTTAATTCTTACTGTTAGTGTTAAGAGACATTTGCAGATGAAAAGAATTTGACTGATAAATATTTACAGACATTATCTACAAATTCCTATCTTTAAGGAATAAGAGTATAGAGATGTAAAAAGTAAGAGAATTTGAAATTTGCATTAAATAATAAGGGACTCATTCTAATCATGAGTATTTTAAAAAGTTGATTATAATAAAGCGTCTGGGGAAAACTAGACTTTTCTGTATGCTTACATGCATATATATTGTCCAATGTCTTATTAAAAATCTTCAGTGATGGAGCAGCCACAACTTCTAAAGGCAAGCCATTCAACTGATTAACTGATCTGGGATTTCAGAAATAGGCTGAATTTGGATCCTCCATCAAATTCAAAACCATTGAAACCCTTTCTGAGGTGAGACTCTCAGCCAAAAAGCAGATGAGACCACTACATATATGGGGAATAAAGTAGATTTTAGGCTAGAGGTTTGCCAGTTGCCTTTGGTGTTGGAACTGTGATATGCCTATTTCTATAGAAAATCCATATGTATGTATGTATGTATGTATATATGTATATGTATATATGGATTATATATATATATTAATATATATATATTTCCTTCCTTCCTTCCTCCTTCCTTCCTTAGGGTTATTCAACAGGGCTATTTCTGAGTGTTGCCCAGCTATTTAAGTGAAGGCAACACATTAGGATCACCATCCTTGTGCTGAGGTGTTGAGGATCCAGGTAAGGACACACCTCTGAAATGATGACCAGTTGGTTACAGGTCATCTACTAAATATTTCAGATTAAGTTTAACCACAGCAGAGATCCAGGTCCATTCTTACGTGGTCAGAATGTCTGACCAACTAGGAATAATATAATTAGTACATAACCTAATTAGGAAAATAATACGATAAATAAAAATGTGAATATAGTGTATAGCTACTATGAAAAAGTTAACTGATATTTATTTATTATTTGTTAAATTTGTTTGCCACCTATCTTGCCGTGGGGCTACTCTAGGTAGCTTACAATAATAAAAAAAGGAAGGAAATGAAAGGAGTGTAAATAGAACAAAAATAAAGTAATAGATCAATAAAATAAAAAATAACAAAGGAACACAATGAGAATAATATATTAATATGGTGACCAAAAAGATAGTTGATGGAGAGCAGAAAGCAAGGGGGAGGGGGAGTCTGCCATCAATCCAGGACCCATTTCTAGTGTGGAATTCCCCCATTTCATTTCCAGGCCAACCGGCAGAGCCAGGTCTTCAGGTTCTTGCAGAAGGATAGGCGGCCGAGGGTGAATCTTACCTTAGAGGGCAAGATATTCCAAAGGGTGGGTGTTGCAGCAGAGAAGGCTCTTCTTCTGGATCCCAATAGTTGCACTTGTTTGACTGATGGGATCCGAAGTAGGCCCTCTCTGCCGGAAGTAGGACGGGCTTATCCTAGTGGGATGAGGCAGTTTATCAGGTCGCCTGGACTTATGCCATTAAGGGCTTTAGAGATCATAACCAACAGCTTGAACTGCACTTGGAAGCAGACTAGTAACCAGTGAAATTGGTGGAGCAGAATTGTAATATGGGCCATCCTGGGAAATATAACGTGTGTATATGTGTGTGTATTATATAACTAGGAAAGAAATTGAAATAAAATATTTTTATTGTTATAATTATGCCTTAGTAATAAATATTTATGGTATGGATACATTTGGGATAGTGTTTACAACTGTGAATGTTGGTTACAATTCTTGACTCCCAAGGTAAAGAAAAGTAATTATAAATCTCAATTGTAAATGAATCTGAATTTTTTAAATAAAGAAAACTTAAAGCATTTAGTTCAGAGAGAGAAAGCTAAAAGGAGGCATATTAGGGATTTTTAAAATTAGCTATGGCATGGAGGATGTGGAGATTCATGTTCTTGGAACATCATTATTCAGTGAAATTTAACGATGACAGATTCTGCAAAAGCAGAAGCCAATTGTAGAATCATTAAAATACCCCGTATGAGCAGAAGAGAATCTGCACTAGCTGGACAGATGCCTAACAGACCAGACTGCTACCCTGCACATTCAGAGACCCATAGCTTTACTTGGTGTCAGAGGCCTGCCATCAGAGGGAGAGAGCTGCTCACCTCCATTCATACCTTCATGATCTGTTTTTAGGCTTCTTGGAGACATCTGGGATTAAATAGGATGCCAGGTTTCTGCTTTGACTGACTACTAGAGCTTGATCTTTTGTATGCTCTTACCGCTTTTTAGACATTGATTCATTTTCAGTATTTTCCTGGGACAATGTCTGCTTTTAAAAATGTTCCATAAGCAATGTAACACTGATATAGCCATGGTTTAATTTATTTCAGTTGAAAACCATCACACAATATAATATCATGCTTTGTGCTTTATTTTTGTGTTTAGCTTATGAGCTTTTTATTCTGTTTATATTGATGCAGAAATTAAATGTTGCATGTTCCTTTATCCATTTCTGTATATTCCCCTTTAGATTAATTATGCATTATATAAACTGCTGCCTTTACTTTTAAAATATATTTTAAAGTATCTTCATCAGAAATGAACTAAAACATGTTTTAATAAACTTTACAAAAAAGGATTGATAAAAAAATAACAACGTCCCATGCAAATACTGACAGCATTCTAGATATTTTTTTCTGACAAAGTACATGATAAACTCATGCCACAATAAATGTGTATATAATAAGGGTTTCAAAAAGTGTTGTTATTTTCAGAAATGTAAAGTTGCCTGAAACCCTAACATTTTTGTCTGGATCCATAAATATGTACATCATATCTGAAGGATTGTTACTTAAGTAAATGAAAAAAAAGTTATGTTAAGAACTCTAGTGAATTAACACTTTTTCACTTAACATTTTGTGTATACTGGTGGAGAAAAAACTTAATTGTTTCTTTAAAAAAGACATACCTTATAGGAATGTGGAGAAAGAGAACAAAGAATCAAAGGCCACAGTCAAATGTGACCTGGAGCTCTGTACAATCATTTTACTTCTTGGGAAAATCTACTACAACTTATTCTGATTATTATACAGATATAATACCTTAGTTTCTGTGGTTTGGGGCAGCAAATAATTCTGCTCAAACTCCACAAAGTACCAAAAAGAGTTGTTGGTACTTCGTAGAATGTCTAGAAAAGTCTAGAAAAAATTCACTGTGACAGTAAAAAATACAATTACTTGACTAAGACTTTTCTTCCCTTTCTCTGCATACCGAATCAGCGAGCTGAGGTGGTGAGGTATTAGGTCCTTCCTCACATCAGCATTTTTGCAAAATGAGAAATATGAAGTGCTTTGAATTCCACCTTGGAGACTGCAGTAAAACTATCAGGAACATTTTTTTAAAAATATGACAGGATGTGTGTATTTCCAATGATCACTTAAATTGAAATGATAAAAGCTTTTGCAATATATCTATGTGGCCAGTTATAACTACAATGCATATAGGTAAATTAATTAAGAGCTTCATCAATTTAATGAAGATACTTATTTACGAAGCATCTCCAAAGCTAGTGATGTTAAATGTATAAAAACTATCACCACAATTTATCAATATCAATATTACTTAGACTTATATACCACTTCATAGTGCTTTACAGCCCTCTCTAAATGGTTTTACAGACTCAGCATATTGCCCCCAACAATCTGGGTCCATATTTTACCCACCTCAGAAGGATGGAAGGCTGATTCAACCTTGAGCCTGGTGGGATTTGAACTGCCAAATTGCAGGCAGCCGATAGTCAGCAGAAGTGGCCTGCAGTACTCTAATCACTGCGCCACCAAGGCTCATAAGCTCATAATAAAGATAGGACTAGGTGTATTTACTATATCTATGTATTTTAAGTAACACAATTTCTATTTTTATCTTCCAGCAAAAATCATTGTTCAAAGTGGCTTACAAAAGATGTGGTTTATATAAAAACAATATACATTGACAATCTATAGCAAAGGTAAAAAAAAAAAAAACCTGAATCAGAAGGGACAATAAAATTAAAGAACTGCCAGGTAAAATCTTTATTTGAAATTTGAAAATGACTTCACTTATCTGTAGAACACAAATGAATATAATCTGACTTTGGGATCTCCTATGTGCTTTCAGAGAAATCAAATTTTCTTTCTGTGAAATAACTATCCTAAACAACAAATGTGTATTTTGGTGATTCAGACACTACTGCTTTGTAATTAGGCTCTTGAGCAAGTTATTCCTCTCTTATCATTATCACTTTGTTTTCTGTGAAATGTATATGTATATTGTGACTGGCTATCCCATTAAAACACAGCCATTCTGTGAATTGGCATGTTCTTTGTTGCAGTGGTTTTATGATCATGCCCATAGTTGTTTCTCAAAATGCAGAATGTGCCACTATGTCCAGAATCGTTAGGAAATGCTTGGGCCATGTTCTACATATTTTTCAAATGGGGATCTTTATTTTGCCAAATATTCTCAAGCTTTCTATACAACTTTAGAAGGCAACATTGTTTTTCAAAATAAGCAGACAAATAAAATATGACTATAAAAATATGCTACATTTTTGCTGTTCCATATTAGTGTCCTTAAGAATGGGTTTGAAAATGCTGTTCTGAAATGGATAAAAGAAGAAAAGAAATACAAAGGATCCTGATGTAATAACAGCTTAATGGTTGCATAATTAAGTCACAATTAAAACAATTAAATATGTAGAATAATAATTCAGACTTACAATATACTTCTTTAATGCTTTAGTGGGGAGCATGATATGGCACAGCAAATACGAATCATATGCAGCACCCAATAGTTTGCATTCTGAAATTCGTGTATTGGGCACTTCTGGATGTCGGGATGATGTAAATCTCAAATCTCGATGTGCAAACCAATCATAAAAATGAAACAACTTTTTATACAGCTCTAATTTTCAGAATTTTGTTTAACTGGATTTTAAAACCCCCACAGCATTTCAGTGTTATATACACTTAAAAGGTAAATTATACAATCACAAGTTTCTACATGTTTATTTATTTTAGGACCTCTCTATGCTACCTCACTTCCAATGGGTCCAAGATTGTGACCAATAAAAACACCAATCCAATTAAACAAACAAGTAAATCACATATAATATACTGAAAAAACAAAAGCATCATAGTACCAGCATTCAGCATTCGTCCAAAAGCACAATAAAATAAAGGTCAGAAGGGTGTGAGTTACATTTACTTCAGGAAAGAGGGATTTTCATAAAATAGGGGCTACTTCAGAGAAAGCCTCCACCTTCTCCACAGCCCCTGCACCTTTGTTTCTTAGCTTGATTTTATTAATTACACTGTTCTAAATTAAAAGCACATTCTTTCATATGTAAGTGTATGGAAGAAACAATGTTTGTGCGTGTAAAATATTTTCAGTCAAAATAATGTTCAATAAACTTAACATTAATTAATGTAAATGAGTGTGATTGTTTCTCCAAACATACCTGACCATAGTTCTGTAGAGAAGCTCTAGCTTGACTGCTGCGGACTGGGAGCTGGGATGCTGTTCCTTCTCCAAGGGCTAGGGTCTGGTTGCTATGGTAGCTTGATGGATATTGGAAAGATCCTTCCGATTTGGAATTGAGCTGAAGTGCACTCTGGGATAGAAGGCTGGGCCCTGTATTGAAAATAATTTCAAGTATCAGTGAAAGGAAAAGCAAGTATGTTCACAAAAACAATTGGAATGATCAATTACCTTTTTTTCTGATTGCTGTATCATGTAATGTCAGAAATAACATTATACTACAGCATGTTTAATTTAAACATTTTCATTTTATTATTTTTCAAAAGATAAGAGAATACTTGGGTGCTTAAAAATGTTGTTTTACTAAATCTAATTGGCAAAAATAAAGAACCAATGGGAAAATGAAATAGTTGTAGGGCAAAATCAAATAGGAAAAGAAATATATTAAAATAGTATTGAATTACTCATTCCACATCTATTTCCAAGGAAAGTAAGTTTTGGAGGAAAAAATGTTAAATCCTACTTTCTCTCACATTGGAATACCAATCTGATCCCACACAAATATTACTTTTTTTGGTGAAGCTCCGTTTGTGGGATGTGGGCAGCACACAGAACCTCTAGTCCACGGAAAAACCATTCTCCATGAAACAGTCCCTGGTGCCCAAAAGATTGGGGGCCACTGGCTTAAGCAGCATTTTGATAAGAGGCCACTCAATCTGTAAGCAGGGAAAAAGCTTGCAAAGAGACCCTCCTTAGTCTTCCAGAAACTCCAAAAAGAGAGGATGGGGGGGAAGTACTTTCATTTTTGCATTCTATTTCGCATGACCTTATAATAAAAGACAGTGCTAATATTCCTGATTGTGTTTCTTATCTGGACTATCTTGAACAGCTAAAAAATACGGAGAGGGAAAATTCAGAATTTAAAACTTTACTATCAAATTCAGCTTTAGTTTGATTTGGGTAAATATCTGATAAGAAGCTTGTCATTTATTGTTTCGTTTACAGAAATGAGTACATGTCAGAAGGGGGCCATACTGTCATTTTTAAAATTGTAATTAATTAAATTTACCACAGCAAGTGGAAATACCTAGTAATCTTAGTTTGATCTGATAAAAAGCTGTGAACTTTTGGACCTTATTAACAGTGGAATGGGAGATCCACCAGGAAATCCTATAGCAGTGATGACTAACCTTTTTCACTTTGCGTGCCAAAAGGGGTTGGGGTGGAGGGGGCGTCGCACGTGCCCACACCCATAAGGAGGCCCTCCGGAGGCCGGAAACCACCCGTTTTCCGGTGGGACCAGAAGTTCCATTTTTTGGGCCTCCAGAGCCTTTCTAGGAGTCTGTGGAGGGCAAAAACAGCCTTCCCGCCCCCCCCAGAGGCCAGAAAACGCCTGTTTTCTGACTTCCG
>JANHFK010006843.1:32730-44431 GCA_036250565.1 Sibynophis collaris
GAGTCAACCTTGAGCCTGGTGAGATTCGAACCTGCAGTAAATGCAGGCAGCTGGTGTTAATAACAGGGTGTTTAGATCACTGTACTACCAAGTCTCTTACCATTAAAGTCTGCAACTGTCTTGTAGGTAAAACCTATACAGAGAGCTTCTGTATAGAGATGAAAATAGAAATGAGTGCTCATGTCAAAAAATTGCCCAGGAGTCAAATAATCAGTATCAAAAGTTAACTTACATATAATGACAACCCATTCAGAAGCATCATTTATTCAGCAAACTCTCTCCTTTGTCCAAAATCTGAAATCAAACCATTGATTTGCAAGCCAGGTTTGATAGTATCTTATGAGCAGCAAATGCATTAGATTGATTTTAGATTACGTTTTTAACATTGCTTGTATATCTAGTTATAAATCACATTATCCTCATCCCCATAATTCCGTATGCCTTTTTATTTCTCTCTCTCTTTCTCTCTCTCACACACACACAGAGGGAAGAACCTGCAAAATAGTTTTGGAGTTGTATGCGTGGGAACTTACTAACAGCTTGCACGAGTGTGCATTATAGGAGAACACACCCCCTCCCCGCAAAAGAGTGGATAATGAGTGGATCAACCTCAAATGAAGCTGAAGCAAAGGTCTCTACTTCTTCCTGCTATAGCTTAACAAAACAGACTATTTTCAACTAGTATCTGTTTTACCTGCAAGTATCCATTAAATCCTATTTTTGCATAGCATTTCATTTTTAAAAAGCAGCTTTCCTTGATGACTGAGACAAATCATAATATTAGAGTTGAACCTCATGAGCCACATAGGTCTCTGTACCTCTTATAGACTTCCAAAAATTACCATCTGGTGGTAATTTCTAAGGTTATTAAAGGAGAAAATAAAAATAAAATATCTGAGAAATAATAAAATAATCTAGCTAATTATTTGAGTGTAACTATAAATGAAATAAATTTCAGTGTTTGGATATCTATATGCAATTTGTTTAGATATGTTTCTTTAAAAATGTATCTAAATAAACTGCATATAGATATCAATCATGAAAAGTTATGAATATTTCAAACAGCCCTATTTAGTGTTTTGTTTGAAACCATTTGTATAGGCAGAAGTAACATTAGGAATTATTTCTTAATATAGCAAATAACTGGGCTGTTTTTTTTCCCTCCCATAATGTACACTTGTGCAAGCCATTAGGAAGCTTCCACTCATAGAATGCAATGATGAAATCCTGCTGGTTCTGTCTGGCTCGCGTGTGTCGGTAGCGGCGGTGGTGTGCGGTTCGGTGAGCAGCAACAGCGTGAGGCTCTGCCCACCTGCACAGACGTCATTCTTCCTGGTTTTTAACCCTGGATGTGATGATGGCGCACGTGAGCGGAGTGAGCGTGTGCATGCGGAATGCGCACTTCCAAACCAGTAGGGAAGGTAAGTAGATTTCACCCCTGATAGAATGTGTGCACAATAAATATGTGCACAAACAAACACATAAGCAGGGAGGCATGCCAGCAGGACACAAATATGACTGGAGAAAAACCTTGCACTTTTTTTCTCTCTTTGAATACTTTCTCTCATTACATGAAACCTGGTGGCGCAGTGGTTAGAATGCAGTATTGCTGGCTAACTCTGCCCAAAGCCTGGAATTCGATCCTGATGAGATTCAAGGTTCACTCAGTCTTTGGTCCTTCCGAGGTTAGTAAAACAAGTACCCAGATTGTTGGGGGCAATGTGCTGACATTGTAAACCACTCCTTTTTTATTTAAGTAATATTTCTGTCTCTTTTACCTTAAAACCCTGACTCCTTATTTTTTAAAGTTATCTCCCTCTTTACAGCAGCTATTTCCCTTTCTGTTCCTTAGACATTTCTTCTGGTTAACTGGCCCTACCTCTTTTTACAGATTCTGCTTGTGTGGAGTATGTACGACAATTCCCATAGCTTTGTTTTGATTCCATTCAATCATGTTGATTTTCTTTCCCCAAATTCTTCGTTTCAGTTCTCCTCAATACCTCAGGATAACCTCCCTCTGCTTTTGGATGATTTCCACTTCTGATTTCATTGCAGGCTCCATGCTGCCTGCTAAGAAGCCTCTTATCTCTATCCTGAAATTTATTTTTCATCCATTAACTACATCCTGATTCCACCGCTTTCTAATTACAGAGCCTGGGCATTCAGATTCCTGGCACATAAATTATTTCTTCAGCTCCCTTACCAACTCCCAAGATTTTGTGTAAATTTTACAGTATTCCCCCCCCCCCCAACTTTACTACAACCCTCTGGGCTACTTAAATAAAACACAGCTACATACCCATTATAGAATTAAGTACTAAATGCAGTCTCCTCCCCCCAATTCCTCAAAAACGCTTATCCAAGAATAATAAACTCCTCATTCTGTATTTTTTTCCTTGCATAAGCTGCTTCTTTTATCTAGGGAAATAGAAATACTTTTTATTAAAAGAGAAAATTCTCATTCTCACTTTTAGATTTATTACAAGTTGTTTTCTCAGGGTTTCTCAAAGTTTTGTTACTATTGGAATTTCTGAGCTTTGGATAAAATAATCCAAATTAGCTTTCTTTTTCCCCCTAATTCTCCTGAAGGCTGAAGTACCTGAAAGAAGGATCTTGGAATGTCCTACCTAGACAGAATAAGATACATTCCTATCCTGGGAGTCCTCAGCAGAAGAGGCTCACTAGTACTGAAGAATCACTCCTATCTCATGTTTCCTACAAAGCCATTTTGAGGGCTTATCTGTGCAGAATGGGACAACTTGCTGCAGGACAACTCGCCATGGCCAACTCACCATGGGATAACTTGCTGCAGGATAATTCAACAATTCAATTTAATTGTTTAAAATAATTAAAAAGTTGTTTTAATTTTTGTCATCCACATTTTATTTTGTCCATCCTTTGGCACCCTTTCTTTAATTGATTCTATTGCACTATGTCTTCAATATTAGTGTATCTCTTGTCCCGTGGTGAGTTGGCCCATGGCGAGTTGTCCCATGGCAAGTTGGCCATAGTGAGTTGACCATGACAAGTTGGCTGTGACGAGTTGGCTGCAATGAATTGCCATAGACTCTTATCTTAGACAATATCATCAGCTGAAAGAATGCTAGGATGTACCTTAACATTACAATGCAGCCAGATACTGTATATGAATTCATGAATTTATACCAAGAAACAGCGCTTCACTGAAGTAGGGAAACTGATATCTGTTAAACAGGAGTTGCTAAAAATATAACTAGCTTTAAAATTTGATAGCAAAACATCAATCTGCTTCTTCAAATAGTGAGCATAACCTTTATGTAGGTGAATTTACAAAAAATTAGACATTCATGGTTCCAATAATTGCTTTGATCTGCTTCTGTTTCTGTGTATTAAAAATAGACAATTGACACCTGATTGAAAGGAAGAGCTGTGAGCCTGATGTAGAAATGTCAATACTTAAAAGCATTTAACATACACTACATTCAGCAAGCAGGAATCATGATACCTGGAAGTAGTTTCTGCTCTTTCACTTCTTAAGTTTTCATTTATAAAATAAACCATCAGTCCTGAAGTGATCGGTATTATTTAAAATAATCACAGATTTGGTAACAAGCATGTCTTTAAACCTTTTCATGTAAAATGATGATAGATTCTTGAGAAGTTCATGTTTAAATGGGTTGCATTTTATTTGATAGCTTTCAAAGAACTGTGCTTATTATTTCAAGAAGCATTGAAAATATGTTCTGACATTAATCAGACATAAAACAGCCACTCAGTCTTCAGCCAACATTTAGTTTTTCAGATAGAGTTGGAATCATCTATAGAGTCTAAAAACAAAAAAAAAATACTCAACCTTGCATTTGTTTATTTATCAAAATTTTCTGAGTTCTCTTTAAGATCACAATGTATGTAAAGACAATTAACTATTTTAAGACAGTTCACACATTGTAATAGGTAAAATCATAAACCAGAAGATAATTTATTAAATATACAGTATGTAACAGCTATTAACTCAAAAACAAGTAGAATAAAATGTTAACACTTTGTCCAAACTACATGAATAATAACTGGTCCAAATGCTTTAGGAAGAATTGAAGTTCTACCATGGAGATCCAAAATTAACCTTTTGTGGTGGTTGGATATATAAAAAGACTTCTGATAATAGATTTTAAACTATGCAATGTAGTTTAACTATGCATCTCCCTACAGATGCATGTAGGGAGAAAAAATAGTTCAACTTGAGCCTATATTCAAGCATTCTGGAGGGCATTGATTAGCAGGGTTTCTCTTCTCATATCTACAGGAAGTGGCGGCAGCAACAGTAATCATGGTAATTTTCTGTCCTCAGGGCCTAGAATCAACATGAAAAACATCAACCACTGTTTCATCATTAAACAAGGATAGTCAGGTGATTATAAGCACACAGCACAGTATTTATCAGCCTCATCTGCTGTTCTGGAATTTATATTAGTAGAACTGCACTGTCAGAACTGAAGAAACTTCTTGGATAAGAAGCAAAATGTCTTCAAGGAAAAATAAAGTCCAGTTGCCTTTTGAAAAAGCACCTTTGGGACAAACCTGGATGACTGAAAATCGCCATAGACATTTATGTTAGTAAAACGTTTTATCCAGAGAGGGACAACTAAAAAAGTTAGGGAAAATTGCTCCAGGCCCCAGAAGCCACCTGACCCTTTTAGTAATAATACTCAACCTAGAAATACTCACAGGTTGAGAATCTAATCCTTAATGAATGAAATCTCAATTACAACTAGTTATATCTACAATGATGGATTAGCTTGTTTACTATTATATGGATCCCAGGAGCAATAAATGACCATGTTAATCCTTATTAACAGATGAGAGAGAGAGACTATCTCTGTTTTGCTGGAAGATGCTTGAAATTGGGGGCGTGATTAAAGATGCTGATCCAAGCTTCATGCAATGGGGAAAGCTTCCATTACTTGGGTGAATGTACTAGTGAGAACCAATATGAAGCAATCTAATGAAAAATGTAATGAAACAACTTTGAAAGCAAGATTTAGGTTCTCATCAATGTTCATTGTTTTTCCATTTATCTTATCTCACAGTATTGGTCTATTAGGATATCACTGGAAATGGAACATTTGTGCATTACCACAACTGCCTAGAGAAAGCAGTAAATACATTTAAACAAAAAATCAGATTTGATACCGTATTTGGGCTTTATTGAAGCTACACAGATAGCCTGGTATATACACACATAATTTGTTTTGTACGTAAATTTACTCAGTGTCAAACATTATTCATAGATAGATCTTCTAAATGGATATCCCTAGATGGTGCTATTTACTGCAGTAACGGTTTAGTGCTTTGCATTCAATCATATCAGCAGTTCCTGGTGCAGATATTTATAGCATGTAGAGCTAAAAGAATGAGTGGTTTAGATTCAGATCTTGACTGTGTTGGGTAATAGGAGTGGTTGGATTAAAGTGATGAGTTCAGTTATTCCCTACCTGCGGAAGTTTATGATACCCACTGTGTGTGCAAATGCACTTAATACCAGCAAATTGGTTACATTAAAGCAATGGAGTGTCATGATTTTCTAGATGAAGCTATACTAAGAATTCCTGCAGCAATCAGCACTATAGTGGGGACATGCTGCTGTTCCAGTGGCTGCTTGAATTTCTTGTGTCCCTTTTTGATGACAAGCTATTTTGAACCAATTAATCTGTATTATGCCTTAGGGTTTTTAGCCAACTGGCTAAAAATCCGGGTTTTCAGAGAATAATCTAGAGCAGGGGTATCAAACTTGCATCGTCATGGCAACATCATACTGACTTTTTTCCCCTTCGCTAAACCGGGATGGGGTGGGGCCAGCATGAGGCCGCATCTGGCCCATGGGCCGCGAGTTTGATGTAGAGCACATAAGATGTTATACTGCTAATAAACTGTTACTCTTGTTACAAGTGGCATTTGTAGCCATGTAAGAACCAGAAAAGAATTCTGTAAAATACACATCTTCATTTAAATTTCTTCCAATCCCCTTAGTGTATCTCTCTAGTGCCTTATTTATGCTATTGTGCTGAGTCACTTCCTAGCAACTATTTTGCACCAATGTCATTGAGTTGTGTCACTATGTTGTTACTCTTCCAGGTTGATCTCTCTATCATCATTTTAGAAAAAGTAGTAAAAGAGTTCATTCTGTATGTGTATTTGACCCATGATACGTACTGGATATTCAAGCTGTGAAAATAATTTGAACTGTCAGATACTGTATATCACATTTCAGGTTGTGAGATTCATTATGGGCATTAAATTAGTGTAAAAAAAATTATTACACATGTATGTAATTGCATGTTTTTCTCAGAATGAAATAGAAATGTGTCTCTTGAATTCCAGTATTAAACAAGTAAAAGATATTTGCGTAAACCCTTTTGGCCAGTGCCCTTAACCAATATCTCCTTCTGTTCCAGCTATAGAATTAGCCAGTAGCATTTTGGGGAGAGATTCTTGAGAAGCTGGGAAAAGAATGGAGGAGAACGCAAACATCAACAATCAAGAGATAGACAGGAGGCAAAAGGAGTGACAAGTTTATCTCCTAAGTGGCAACCAAGTCCAGATGGAAAAAAATGTTTTAACTCATTCAAGGAAATTTCACCTTAATTAACTCACTACAAATAAGGCAGAAAAATTCCTGTTACAGTTTCTAGGGTTTCATATTTATTCCAATCAGCATTCAAGACACCTTACTGAAATCTCTGTAATTCTTGCTTCCTTGATCTTGTTCATTACATACTGCTTGACATCACCCTTTGAAACTGTAGTAGGAGTTTTCTAGTTTCATATATAGTAAGATAATTAAGGTAGAGCCTCTTTGACTTCAAAGGCTTCTCTCCAAATTCCTCTTCACTAGGGCTAAGTTGACATTTAGGAGACAAGCCAATGATTGATTCGCTTACTATCTTTTAATATTTGTGCCAATGTTACATTGCTTTCCCACAATCTCTTGCTGTTATCACAGAAGGCGTCCTGAAGATTGGGATCCTCAGATCATACCCATTACTACTGTACTTTAAAAATGAGGAAATAGGTGGTGGGGCAGGAAGGTATATGTTAGCAAGAGCGAGAGGTATCAAGATGCTTAGGCCCTGGCTACTACCTGAATTTGATGGGTAGTAAAGTGGTTTATGATTTCTCTGGAAGTTTTAGCCATGAAAATCCTTCCTGAAACATGAGAAGATCATGCCATTTTCCTTATCACAGAAAAGGAGAAAACAGTTATTGCAGAACTAACTGGATCAGCAAATGCAGCTGAGGAAACCTGTGTTACTCCAGCTGCATAACTATAACCAGAAAGACTTCCAAAAGAAACTCCCAAAAAGTACCACAGAGAGCTACAGTTAATATTTGGCTTTTAATTGGAAACTAAAATAAGAATTGGCTGCTGGAAAAATAATATTAACCAGATTAACAGTTGTTTGACTGAATGGCAACATTCTGTGTTTTATTAGCAGATGGCATATTTGGAACATGATAAAACCCACAATTTGTTCAACTATAGGCAGCCTTCGGGGCTCTGTAATAAGCAAACAAACAAGGCTTGGTGACAGTCTGAGGCTGCCCTCAAGTATTTGAGGCAGCAGATAATCCAAGGGCAATTCGTGATTGCCTTGTGTCTCATTGTTCAGCTATTTCCAGCTTATTTCCCTTTTTGTCCTGAGAAATCATTATAATTGCTTCTTTTTTTCTGGGTCCATTAGGGAGATCTCAGATGGCTTAGGGTAATGTTGTATTAATTTATTACTAAATGATAGTGGAACAGCAGAGGATTTGTGTGTATCTGCATCCATATTAATAGAAATAGAGAAGTGAATTGGTTTGTTATTTTCATTAATAAAACATGAAAGTCAACCTTGGTGTGTTTTTTTCATAATCAGAAATCTGCCACACTATGGAAATATCCTGCTTTCTTTTGTCCTTTGCTAGTTTAGACATTTTTTCCATCCAAAGGAAGGAAAAAGGAAATTTGAGAAAAATAAAAGATCTCTTTGTAGCAGATGCAAACAATATCCTTATTTGTAAATGCTAAACAACAGCATAATCTATCTATAGTCTAATGTGCTGTGTGAATATATCTAATTTCTTCAATAAATTATAGTTTCGTGTATTGTGTGAATTAGGCCAATATCTTATCTAACTAGAGCAGTGTTACCACCGCTGGCTGCTATTTTCAAAACATCTGGTAGACACCAACCTAAGGAAAGGCTAAGGAGGCTTTTGGGAGAATGGTGAACCCAAAGGCAAATGCAGCTCCATTGTTGTAGGTGTAAGTTGAACTTATTGGGACTGAACAAATAAACAAAAAGTTCAATATGCAGTAATAGGGTCTGATCAGGGAAAAGATATGAAGGTCACAGTGAATGGTTCAATAAATACATTCAGTTTGCAGCAGCTAAGAAAAAGACAAATTCCATGCTAGTGATCAATACGAAAGCAAGCAAAAATAAAATTGTTAATACTGCAATATATATATATATATATGTTTATAGCCCTAGGAGTATTATACATGGATCTGATTGGTTCATTTGAGCAAGCTAAAAAAAAAGTGCAGGAAAGTGGAACCAAAATGGTCATAGATTTGAATGCCTATCTTTTGAGACAAGAATGCTTGAGACTCTATATCCTAGGATAACATGGCAGACTGAGGACAATTATCTCTTGTTTAGTTATTGCCTAGTACAGTAACCATTTGCCATTATAACTTTATGACCAGTTCTCCAATCACAATTTTCACATGTCAGTAAAGCAAAGAAAAGCTGAAATAAGATAATAAGCACAGTCATAGTTTCACTTGTGACTGCTTCCCTTAATGATCGAGTTGCCTGCCCCAACTGTGATTGCTAAATGAGGACTGCCTGTAATGAAAAAGTATAAAATCATGGATAACATGGAGAAAGAGGAGGAGTTCTTAGTCTCAGACTACCAGGGTCAAATATTATCCAAAAAAGTTAATTAGGAGATTTAGAATTTAAAACAAAGTACATCTTCACACAGAACATGGATAATTTATTGAATTCATTATCACAAGAAGTGGTTGATGGCCACCAACTTGGCTGGTTTTAGAGTGGGATTGGATGAAGGACAAACCTACCAAGTGCTGTTGGTGCTGAATCTCTGAGTTGGAGTAAATATTCCCATAGTATTAGTTATAGAGCCGCATTGATGGGAGAAAGATACGTTTTCAGCTTCTGTTTGTGAGCATCCCAGAGGCATCCAGATGGCTACTGTGAGAAGCCAAATGCTGAACTTGGCTTGAATTATCAGGACTATTTTAGGTTCTTATATTTCACATGGCATCATTTCTATCCTCAGTGCCTCCAAACACTTTGAAGCTAGCTGCAGCAGGTTTTGAAATGTAGAATATAGAAAGAAAATGGGAAGTTTTATTTGTTTTTTTGTTTGTCTTTAGTATGAAGTAGAGGGCGTCTTTCCTCAGATAAGTTTCTTCTAAGGAAAAATATCACCCAACCCAGAGAAAGGTTGGAGAATAAGAAAAAAAATTATTGACATCTAGGGAAACAAGCTAGATGCAGATAATGATGCTTTTATTTGATTTATAGTATAGACTGATCTGAGCAGTTTCTTTCTATATTTGTTCTACCTGTATTATTCTCCTTATATTGTGTATCTCTATACCTACCTAGAAAATGGAGAGATTCCTGATATTTTCCTTTTTTCCAGTTCTTCTTAAATCTCAATTAAACCCTCTACTTAATAAAATAAAAAATCTTTTGATACTCCAAGTCCTGCTGTGCTGCCTCATTGTGGTGGCTGGGAGTTCCTGGGAGAAGTAAGTGAAGAATGGCGTTTATGTCAAGAAAATAAAATCCCATCAGAGTCACTGAAGGCATGAAGATCATCCTAATTGTCAAAGTAAAGCTAGCATTCCACTTCAAGCATTCCACTTATGTGGGACAGCAGGCACATAAGAAGATGCTTGAGGTGGAATATTATTTTAGTGACAATGGCAAAGGCATCATTTCATACTGCATGGAAGATGGCAATGGAGAACCAAACCTTGGTTTTTTTTTAACCAAGAAAACAATATGGATAAAAAATATAAAATATAAAAAATATAAAATGATTTATGATAAGTGCTAGATGATGGATCCCTCAACATGTTACTGATGAAGAGCTGAATTTTTTTTGGAATATTAATGGTGTTTATTATGTGGCTAGAATAATGCCTTTGGGGTTATTCTAACTGTTGATTTTGCCATAAAAGGGAAAAAAATCAAAACCTGCAAAGACAGAATTACAGTGGAAATGTAAAAAATACATGAACATGGCAAAAACTCAGCATAATGAAAGAAGAAATGAACTGTCTACAGATCGAAATTTAGGCATCAGCAAACTAAACTGGAGACTTTCATTCAGAAGATCATTCCATTTATTACTCAGGACATGAAAAATAAGGAAGCAATAGTGTTGATTTCATGGACAGGAAAAATATAGCAAAAACAATATTCGGCTATAGTGTGATCAATGTGCTAATAATTGCCAACAGTTTTCAAACAACTAAAATGATACTAGTATACATAGGCATCACCAAATGAAGTAAACAGAAATGAAATTGAGCATTACTGGTATAAAGAGACGGAAAGGCTCCATTATAAAAGCAAAAAAGTGTGAAATAGATCAAAGTCATATGCAAGTCACAAGTTAAGTCAAAGTGGAAGAAGAAAGCCAACCAGTTTCCATGATATGTTCTTGACCACTTAGCTACCATTTTTAATAACATTAGGAATTCCTTTGAAGTCCTATACCTTACTGATAAAGAATCAGATGAATGACAACAAGAGAACTTGAAGCAAAGAAAGAAAGAAAGAAAAATCTTCAGGAATGAAGTTAACAAATAATTTCAAATAGCTTTCAGAAGAGACATGAAACAATATTATGACAGTAATATTGAAGATATTATTGAAGAAACTGAAGATGAAAACAGATGATAAAAGTCTTTGAAATATCTCCAAACTCAGGTGGTGTCAACCATAAATTGATATGCTAAAGGATGCCAATGGATGGATAGTTACTGATTCCAGAAGATCAAAGATGGAACGAGTATACTAAATTCTCTACTATAGTGATGTCAACATTCAAAATACCTTAGAAGGTACTTATAAGAACTTCTAGTAACAGAAGATGTTAGATCAGTTCTCCAAACGTGATCAAGTTAGAAGGCTAAAGGAATTGATATAATATTTATAAAATATAGCAAGAAAGGTATCTATAAAGGTTCTATAAACTATATCATCTAGTAGCAGTAACAGATTGAAAGAGGTCAGTCCATATACCAATCCCCCCCCAAAGGAGATTTAATAGAGTGTGCAAACTGTTACACAATGTTCTTAATTTTACACTTTGGCAAAATAATATTCAGGACCCTCAATGCAGATTAAAACACTGCATGGAAAAGAATATGCCAAATGTTCAAGCTGGCTTTAGAAGAAGCCAAGAAACACAAGATATTATTGCTGATGCATACTGAATAATTAAAAAAGCGAAATAATACAAACAAAAAGTCAATAGAGATTCAAAGTGCTTCATTGATTATATTGCCTGAGTGTGAAACAGATCAAACTCATCTGCAAATTCCAAGTTAAGACCTTTTTAAAATATCTATCTATCTATCTATCTATCTATCTATCTATCTATCTATCTATCTATCTATCTATCTATCTAT